>CM042862.1:15021217-15147936 GCA_023658055.1 Thaleichthys pacificus
GGTCATTTGACTGCTTGGCCACCTCATTGCTGCTTGCAGCTATATTTATTATTATTATTACACATCTTCTCCCATTAGAGTCTATGGCAGCCCCTAGAACCATATGGTAAAAAGTTGTGAAATTTGGCACGCTCATTAAGCACAGTCCCCTCTTTATATTCACCAATTTTCATGTCACCCATTGGAGCACTCTAGCGCCACCAACTGGTCAAAGTTGGACTTGTGTTTACACACGTAACTTTTGAACCGTATGACCGATTTTCAAAAATGAGGTACCGTTGGATTCCCTGGATCAAGACGAGTTCAACACACCCTATGACGTCAATTTCCGGTTATATAGATTTTCCGCCATTTCCGGTTTATCAAAAACCTTTGAAAGCCTACTCCTCCTACAATTTTTGTCCAATCTTCCCTAGATTCGGGACACATCATCGTTAGAGCAACCCTCACTGTAGTTATCAAAAGGTTTTTGATTTTCAAAACCGTTTGTCCGGTACGACCAATCAAAATTGGCAACAAAGCAACCAAACAGGAAGTTTGGTCATATCTCAGCAAATCCTTGAGAAATCAACACCAAACTTGGTAGGATGACTCGGAACCCTCTTCTGAGGATGTCCAATCAATTTGGTGTCATGTGATCACTGGGCGTGGCCGCAGGATGCAAAAATGTGTTTTGGCCAATAACTGTTGATTCGTTTGCCTTTATTAAGTGATTCCTTTGTCTCATGATATCATGGGACATCCAGTGTGTGACACATGATAACTTGTGATAACATCCGAATTGATGCGGCCGCCATTTTGAATGACTAAAAAAACGTTTTTTCTTTACTCCTCCTACAAATGTTTTCCAATTTTCACCAAATTTGGCAGAGATCATCTTCAGACCAAGCCTCACAAAAGCCATCATATGTTTTTGGGATTTTCAAAACCGTTTGCCCGGTACGGCCAATCAAAATGTGCCGTTAAGCCAGCAAACAGGAAGTTGGGTCGTATCTCAGCAAATCTTTGATGGATTCACACCAAACTTGTTGTGTGTACTCGTAACCCTCTTCTGAGGATGTCTAACATGTTTTATGGGTCATTTGACTGCTTGGCCACCTCATTGCTGCTTGCAGCTATATTTATTATTATTATTACACATCTTCTCCCATTAGAGTCTATGGCAGCCCCTAGAACCATATGGTAAAAAGTTGTGAAATTTGGCACACTCATTAAGCACAGTCCCCTCTTTATATTCACCAATTTTCATGTCACCCATTGGAGCACTCTAGCGCCACCAACTGGTCAAAGTTGGACTTGTGTTTACAAACGTAACTTTTGAACCGTATGACCGATTTTCAAAAATGAGGTACCGTTGGATTCCCTGGATCAAGACGAGTTCAACGCACCGTATGACGTCAATTTCCGGTCATATAGATTTTCCGTCATTTCCGGTTTTATCAAAAACCTTTGAAAGCCTACTCCTCCTACAATTGTTGTCATATCTTCTTCAAAATTACCAGTGATGATCTTCAGACCAAGCCTCACAAAAGTTATCCCATGGCGTTTTGATTTTCTAAACCGTTTGTCTGGTAAAGCCAATCAAAATTGGACAAAAAGCAACCAAACAGGAATTTGGGTCAAATCTCAGCAAATCTTTGATATATCAACACTAAACTTGGTATATCGGTGGAAGACACTACAACATGTTACCATGTGCAAAGGCAACTTCGTATCTCCAAAAATGATTGATATAAAGCAAATCGAATTTATCGCTGACGCTAAAAAAATGCTTTACACATCCGCCAGTCAAAAACTGATACTCTGATGCAATCACAAGTTCATATGAAGACTCTTGAGAATGTTTAGTACACAAATCTGAGAAAAAGTTGACTGTGAGATGAAAAGTCGATTTTTTTGTGAATATTTGAAACTAGCATGCTTGGCTAATTGCTAAGGAAATTTCCAATGAAATGTCTCCCTCTGCTCCTCAGCGCGCGCGCTCCACATTCTCACACACACTCAGCCTTTCCCTTGACACATGCGCAGGCTTGGCAAGACACATACTCAACATTTCAGGAGAGTGTGGGCTGACCAAGCCCCCACTCATTGCTTGGTCTTTAGCAAAGGCCCATGTGGATCTTGATGGTATTGCATTTCCGATTTTGAATGCAATGGTAAAAAGTTCTCAAAATCCTGAAACATTGATAGTATAGGCCAAGAGTAACTACCACACCTCAAATGGCCCAATATCACCCATAGGTGACGCTACAGGCCACGCCCAGATGCACAAAGATACAAGGCTTTCTGGAATGGGTAGGCTCACCTAAGCCCCCTCCCTTCACTCCTTAGGCTTGAAATAAAGCCCTTGTGGATCTTGAATGGTATTGCATTTCAGACTTTGGTATCCCATTGGTAAGTCTACAGCATAGATTTTTCTATACAGTGACAATTTGTGTAAGAACATACATTTTTCAATGGTTCGCAATGTTAGGAGGAATCCGCCATTGCTGCTTGCAGCTATATTTGGTGGTCAAGCCGCGAAGCGGCGAAGCCACTTAAGTGTTTCTACCTTTTCTTATTCTTATTATTATTACACATCTTCTCCCATTAGAGTCTATAGGCAGCCCCTAGAACCATATGGTAAAAAGTTGTGAAATTTGGCACACTCATTAAGCACAGTCCCCTCTTTATATTCACCAATTTTCATGTCACCCATTGGAGCACTCTAGCGCCACCAACTGGTCAAAGTTGGACTTGTGTTTACACACGTAACTTTTGAACCGTATGACCGATTTTCAAAAATGAGGTACCGTTGGATTCCCTGGATCAAGACGAGTTCAACACACCCTATGACGTCAATTTCCGGTTATATAGATTTTCCGCCATTTCCGGTTTTATCAAAAACCTTTGAAAGCCTACTCCTCCTACAATTTTTGTCCAATCTTCCCTAGATTCGGCACACATCATCGTTAGAGCAACCCTCACTGTAGTTATCAAAAGGTTTTTGATTTTCAAAACCGTTTGTCCGGTACGACCAATCAAATCTGGCAACAAAGCAACCAAACAGGAAGTTTGGTCATATCTCAGCAAATCCTTGAGAGATCAACACCAAACTTGGTAGGATGACTCGGAACCCTCTTCTGAGGATGTCCAATCAATTTGGTGTCATGTGATCACTGGGCGTGGCCGCAGGATGCAAAAATGTGTTTTGGCCAATAACTGTTGATTCGTTTGCTTTATTAAGTGATTCCTTTGTCTCATGATATCATGGGACATCCAGTGTGTGACACATGATAACTTGTGATAACATCCGAATTGATGCGGCCGCCATTTTGAATGACTAAAAAAACGTTTTTTCTTTACTCCTCCTACAAATGTTTTCCAATTTTCACCAAATTTGGCAGAGATCATCTTCAGACCAAGCCTCACAAAAGCCATCATATGTTTTTGGGATTTTCAAAACCGTTTGCCCGGTACGGCCAATCAAAATGTGCCGTTAAGCCAGCAAACAGGAAGTTGGGTCGTATCTCAGCAAATCTTTGATGGATTCACACCAAACTTGTTGTGTGTACTCGTAACCCTCTTCTGAGGATGTCTAACATGTTTTATGGGTCATTTGACTGCTTGGCCACCTCATTGCTGCTTGCAGCTATATTTATTATTATTATTACACATCTTCTCCCATTAGAGTCTATGGCAGCCCCTAGAACCATATGGTAAAAAGTTGTGAAATTTGGCACGCTCATTAAGCACAGTCCCCTCTTTATATTCACCAATTTTCATGTCACCCATTGGAGCACTCTAGCGCCACCAACTGGTCAAAGGTGGACTTGTGTTTACACACGTAACTTTTGAACCGTATGACCGATTTTCAAAAATGAGGTACCGTTGGATTTCCCGGATCAAGACGAGTTCAACACACCCTATGACGTCAATTTCCGGTCATATAGATTTTCCGTCATTTCCGGTTTCATCAAAAACCTTTGAAAGCCTACTCCTCCTACAATTTTTGTCCAATCTTCCCTAGATTCGGGACACATCATCGTTAGAGCAACCCTCACTGTAGTTATCAAAAGGTTTTTGATTTTCAAAACCGTTTGTCCGGTACGACCAATCAAATCTGGCAACAAAGCAACCAAACAGGAAGTTTGGTCATATCTCAGCAAATCCTTGAGAGATCAACACCAAACTTGGTAGGATGACTCGGAACCCTCTTCTGAGGATGTCCAAGCAATTTGGTGTCATGTGATCACTGGGCGTGGCCGCAGGATGCAAAAATGTGTTTTGGCCAATAACTGTTGATTCGTTTGCTTTTATTAAGTGATTCCTTTGTCTCATGATATCATGGGACATCCAGTGTGTGACACATGATAACTTGTGATAACATCCGAATTGATGCGGCCGCCATTTTGAATGACTAAAAAAACGTTTTTTCTTTACTCCTCCTACAAATGTTTTCCAATTTTCACCAAATTTGGCAGAGATCATCTTCAGACCAAGCCTCACAAAAGCCATCATATGTTTTTGGGATTTTCAAAACCGTTTGCCCGGTACGGCCAATCAAAATGTGCCGTTAAGCCAGCAAACAGGAAGTTGGGTCGTATCTCAGCAAATCTTTGATGGATTCACACCAAACTTGTTGTGTGTACTCGTAACCCTCTTCTGAGGATGTCTAACATGTTTTATGGGTCATTTGACTGCTTGGCCACCTCATTGCTGCTTGCAGCTATATTTATTATTATTATTACACATCTTCTCCCATTAGAGTCTATGGCAGCCCCTAGAACCATATGGTAAAAAGTTGTGAAATTTGGCACGCTCATTAAGCACAGTCCCCTCTTTATATTCACCAATTTTCATGTCACCCATTGGAGCACTCTAGCGCCACCAACTGGTCAAAGGTGGACTTGTGTTTACACACGTAACTTTTGAACCGTATGACCGATTTTCAAAAATGAGGTACCGTTGGATTTCCCGGATCAAGACGAGTTCAACACACCCTATGACGTCAATTTCCGGTCATATAGATTTTCCGTCATTTCCGGTTTCATCAAAAACCTTTGAAAGCCTACTCCTCCTACAATTTTTGTCCAATCTTCCCTAGATTCGGGACACATCATCGTTAGAGCAACCCTCACTGTAGTTATCAAAAGGTTTTTGATTTTCAAAACCGTTTGTCCGGTACGACCAATCAAATCTGGCAACAAAGCAACCAAACAGGAAGTTTGGTCATATCTCAGCTAATCCTTGAGAGATCAACACCAAACTTGGTAGGATGACTCGGAACCCTCTTCTGAGGATGTCCAATCAATTTGGTGTCATGTGATCACTGGGCGTGGCCGCAGGATGCAAAAATGTGTTTTGGCCAATAACTGTTGATTCGTTTGCCTTTATTAAGTGATTCCTTTGTCTCATGATATCATGGGACATCCAGTGTGTGACACATGATAACTTGTGATAACATCCGAATTGATGCGGCCGCCATTTTGAATGACTAAAAAAACGTTTTTTCTTTACTCCTCCTACAAATGTTTTCCAATTTTCACCAAATTTGGCAGAGATCATCTTCAGACCAAGCCTCACAAAAGCCATCATATGTTTTTGGGATTTTCAAAACCGTTTGCCCGGTACGGCCAATCAAAATGTGCCGTTAAGCCAGCAAACAGGAAGTTGGGTCGTATCTCAGCAAATCTTTGATGGATTCACACCAAACTTGTTGTGTGTACTCGTAACCCTCTTCTGAGGATGTCTAACATGTTTTATGGGTCATTTGACTGCTTGGCCACCTCATTGCTGCTTGCAGCTATATTTATTATTATTATTACACATCTTCTCCCATTAGAGTCTATGGCAGCCCCTAGAACCATATGGTAAAAAGTTGTGAAATTTGGCACGCTCATTAAGCACAGTCCCCTCTTTATATTCACCAATTTTCATGTCACCCATTGGAGCACTCTAGCGCCACCAACTGGTCAAAGTTGGACTTGTGTTTACAAACGTAACTTTTGAACCGTATGACCGATTTTCAAAAATGAGGTACCGTTGGATTCCCTGGATCAAGACGAGTTCAACGCACCGTATGACGTCAATTTCCGGTCATATAGATTTTCCGTCATTTCCGGTTTTATCAAAAACCTTTGAAAGCCTACTCCTCCTACAATTGTTGTCATATCTTCTTCAAAATTACCAGTGATGATCTTCAGACCAAGCCTCACAAAAGTTATCCCATGGCGTTTTGATTTTCTAAACCGTTTGTCTGGTAAAGCCAATCAAAATTGGACAAAAAGCAACCAAACAGGAATTTGGGTCAAATCTCAGCAAATCTTTGATATATCAACACTAAACTTGGTATATCGGTGGAAGACACTACAACATGTTACCATGTGCAAAGGCAACTTCGTATCTCCAAAAATGATTGATATAAAGCAAATCGAATTTATCGCTGACGCTAAAAAAATGCTTTACACATCCGCCAGTCAAAAACTGATACTCTGATGCAATCACAAGTTCATATGAAGACTCTTGAGAATGTTTAGTACACAAATCTGAGAAAAAGTTTACTGTGAGATGAAAAGTCGATTTTTTTGTGAATATTTGAAACTAGCATGCTTGGCTAATTGCTAAGGAAATTTCCAATGAAATGTCTCCCTCTGCTCCTCAGCGCGCGCGCTCCACATTCTCACACACACTCAGCCTTTCCCTTGACACATGCGCAGGCTTGGCAAGACACATACTCAACATTTCAGGAGAGTGTGGGCTGACCAAGCCCCCACTCATTGCTTGGTCTTTAGCAAAGGCCCATGTGGATCTTGATGGTATTGCATTTCCGATTTTGAATGCAATGGTAAAAAGTTCTCAAAATCCTGAAACATTGATAGTATAGGCCAAGAGTAACTACCACACCTCAAATGGCCCAACATCACCCATAGGTGACGCTACAGGCCACGCCCTGATGCAAAAAGATACAAGGCTTTCTGGAATGGGTAGGCTCACTAAGCCCCCTCCCTTCACTCCTTAGGTTGAAATAAAGGCCCTTGTGGATCTTGATGGTATTGCATTTCAGACTTGGTATCCCATTGGTAAGTCTGCAGCATGGATTTTTATATACAGTGACAATTTGTAAAGAATATGCATTTTTCAATGGTTGGCAATGTTAGGAGGAATCCGCCATTGCTGCTTGCAGCTATATTTGGTGGTCAAGCCGCGAAGCGGCGAAGCCACTTAAGTGTTTCTACCTTTTCTTATTCTTATTATTATTACACATCTTCTCCCATTAGAGTCTATAGCAGCCCCTAGAACCATATGGTAAAAAGTTGTGAAATTTGGCACACTCATTAAGCACAGTCCCCTCTTTATATTCACCAATTTTCATGTCACCCATTGGAGCACTCTAGCGCCACCAACTGGTCAAAGTTGGACTTGTGTTTACACACGTAACTTTTGAACCGTATGACCGATTTTCAAAAATGAGGTACCGTTGGATTCCCTGGATCAAGACGAGTTCAACACACCCTATGACGTCAATTTCCGGTTATATAGATTTTCCGCCATTTCCGGTTTTATCAAAAAGCTTTGAAAGCCTACTCCTCCTACAATTTTTGTCCAATCTTCCCTAGATTCGGCACACATCATCGTTAGAGCAACCCTCACTGTAGTTATCAAAAGGTTTTTGATTTTCAAAACCGTTTGTCCGGTACGACCAATCAAAATTGGCAACAAAGCAACCAAACAGGAAGTTTGGTCATATCTCAGCAAATCCTTGAGAAATCAACACCAAACTTGGTAGGATGACTCGGAACCCTCTTCTGAGGATGTCCAATCAATTTGGTGTCATGTGTACACTGGGCGTGGCCGCAGGATGCAAAAATGCGTTTTGGCCAATAACTGTTGATTCGTTTGCCTTTATTAAGTGATTCCTTTGTCTCATGATATCATGGGACATCCAGTGTGTGACACATGATAACTTGTGATAACATCCGAATTGATGCGGCCGCCATTTTGAATGACTAAAAAAAGTTTTTTCTTTACTCCTCCTACAAATGTTTTCCAATTTTCACCAAATTTGGCAGAGATCATCTTCAGACCAAGCCTCACAAAAGCCATCATATTTTTGGGGATTTTCAAAACCGTTTGCCCGGTACGGCCAATCAAAATGTGCCGTTAAGCCAGCAAACAGGACGTTGGGTCGTATCTCAGCAAATCTTTGATGGATTCACACCAAACTTGTTGCGTGTACTCGTAACCCTCTTCTGAGGATGTCTAACCTGTTTTATGGGTCATTTGACTGCTTGGCCACCTCATTGCTGCTTGCAGCTATATTTAGGATTCCTCCGTAAGGAGGAAACCTATTGTTATTGTTAGTTTTATTATTATTATTATTCTAGTTCCATGGGAGTCAACGGCAGCCCCTAGACCCCTTGGATAACTTTTTGTGAAATTTGGCACACTCATTAAGGACAGTTCCTTCTAAACCTACACCAAGTTTCATGTATCCCATTAGACCACTCTAGCGCCACCAATGGGTCAAAGTTGGACTTGTGTTCACACACGCAACTTTTGAACCGTATGACTGATTTTCAAAAATGAGGTACCATTGGATTCCCTGGATCAAGACGAGTTCAACGCACCCTATGACGTCAATTTCCGGTTTTATAGATTTTCCGCCATTTCCGGTTTTATCAAAAACCTTTGAAAGCCTACTCCTCCTACAATTTTTGTCCAATCTTCCCTAGATTCGGCACACGTCATCGTTAGAGCAACCCTCACTGTAGTTATCAAAAGCTTTTTGATTTTCAAAACCGTTTGTCCGGTACGACCAATCAAAATTGGCAACAAAGCAACCAAACAGGAAGTTTGGTCATATCTCAGCAAATCCTTGAGAAATCAACACCAAACTTGGTAGGATGACTCAGATCCCTCTTCTGAGGATGTCCAATCAATTTGGTGTCATGTGATCACTGGGCGTGGCCGCAGGAACCAAAAATGTGTTTTGGCCAATAACTGTTGATTTGTTTGCCTTTATTAAGTGATTCCTTTGTCTCATGATATCTTGAGACATCCTGTGTGCGACACATGATAACTTGTGATAACAGCCGAATTGATGCGGCCGCCATTTTGAATGACAGAAAAAAACAAGTTTTTTTTACTCCTCCTACAAGTGTTGTCCAATCTTCACCAAATTCGGCAGATATTACCTTCAGACCAAGCCTCACAAAGCCCATTACATGTTTTTTTGATTTTCGAAACCGTTTGCCTCTTACAGCCAATCAAAATGTGCAGTTAAGCCATCAAACAGGAAGTTGGGTCGTAGCTCAGCAAATCTTTGATGGATTCACACCAAACTTGGTATAGGGACTCGGAACCCTGTTCTAAGGATGTTTAAAATGTTTTCTGGGTCATATGACTGCTTGGCCACCTCATTGCTGCTTGCAGCTATATTTCCAATTGAAGTTTTTGCTGTTCAGTAATGAGTTTGAGCTTCCACTCGAACAATCTTTTTTTGGAGCAATATGTTTTGTAGACTGGCCGTGTCCTCCTGTCTCCTCCATTTCGGCGGATTGCTGATTCCAGCTCCACTTTCCAAGACCATGTTTGCAATCTCATGATTCTCACATATTGGCCACAAATGACATTGTGCCTCTAAGAGAGATTTCAAGAATTCATTCTCGATATCAATAATTCGAAATGTTGATATCGAAAATGCAATTCTTGATATCAACAATTCGAATTATTGATATCCAAAATGCAATTCTTGATATCCAAAATTGGAATTCTTGATATCCAAAATACAATTGTTGATATCAAAAATTGGAATTACTGATATCCAAAATTGGAATTACTGATATCCAAAATGCAATTCTTGATATCCAAAATTCGAATTCTTGATATCAACAATTCAATTCTGCATATCAACAATTCGACTCCTTGATATCCAAAATGCAATTCTGGATATCAAACTAGCATACAATTGCGTAAATTTAACATAATTAAAGCTGTAAACCAATGGGTAGGGGAGTGGGGGGAGTTTAAAAAAACGTTGCGTCCACTATGCAAGAGTTTGGGTTTATTCTGCTCGTAGCAGACGGGTTGGTGTATGTCTGTACAAGTGTTTGTAATGAAAAAGTCTCATCATCTCATAAGAAACCTACGTGGACCACCCAACAAAAGAGGTACTGTACTAGTTTTGGCTTTTATACTTTGTTTTGTTTTGTTCGATAACTAGCACTACAGTCGAGCTAGCAAGCACACGTTAATGCTACTGTACTGTAGCTAGCTAGGTTAGCTAGTCATGAGACGTGAAAATATATGAATAGACTATACCAGGAGTCTCCAACCCTGTTTCTGAAGAGCTAGCTACCTGCCTGTAGGTTTCAGCTCCAACACTAATCTAGCACGCCTGATTCAAATTATTATCTGGTTGATCAGGTAACTAGTGTAGAATCAGGTCAAATGAGTGTGGTTGGAGCAAAAACCAACAGGCAGTTCTCCAAGAACAGATTTGGAGACCCGGACTATACCGACTGGTAGGTAGCGAAATGTATAGGCTACTGTGGTGACACAACGTCCTATTTTCCCCAGATGTCCTCTTGATGTGTGGGATGTGGAACTAGGGTCAGTCAGAATTCTATTGATGGTATTGTTTTTAATCTAAGTCTCTTAAAACAGTAACTCTGGACATTAAGCTATTTTTTTATTCATTTGAAGGCTCTAATCAGGGCATACATTTGACCTGGGTCACTGCTGGGTGGGTGAGTGACAGTGATGAGGTAGAACAGACAAATTGCAGACTCTGAACCGCATAGAAGTTGAATACCCCTGATCTAAAAAAATGTTCCCTCTTATTTCTCTGGTTTCCTATTGAATTGTAGGTGGACCAGAGTCCTTGGATCATGACTACCTGGCCTGACAACACCAAGCTGACCTTGTCCAAAGCCGCTGTCCACAGCCCACATGGTGGACTTGTCTACCTGGTGTCCAACCCGGATTCAGCCTGAAGAAAGGACACAGTTCACCTATGTTTATTGAGCTGCTGGTCTTTTGAACATGCAAAAATATGAATGTGACTTTAAAGGTAATCCAATCTGATCTCACCAGCAGAACCAGGGGCCAGTATTTCCAAACTTGTAATCCAGATCAGAATGATCCGGATAACCACTCTGATCCAGATTGGATCAGAGTGATCCTGATACCGGCAGATTGGGATGTCCAAATCCGTCCCGCCCCCTGGATCACAGATAGGAAACAGGAAATGGAGCGAACGTTTTACCGAAAAAAGGAGAAGTTGGCATAACTATTGTCTCTTAATGTAAGTATAATCTTGGTCTGTGTTGATGCGTCCTAAGACTAGATGAAAGGCAATCATTATATTAAGTTAACACATTTTGTAAATCAGCACAAAGTTGAAAGAAGAGCTCGGCGAAGTCAAATAAAGCCGGGTTCGCGCTAATGCGAGCTAACGCTGCTCCATTGACTTCTGTGTTAAGGAGCTAACAAGTTAGTAAATAGGCTAGCGTCTGTATGTCGCAGTCCACAGTCCACATTTTAATGCATTTACTCGCAAGGCATTGTGTGTAGATTTTAAAATGTGTTGTATCTTTTTAGGAAACAGTTGTCAACAAAAGGGACAGCCATAAAACCTTAATATTTGTTTTTCTTTACAGATGTTTGTGGAAAGAGAAGACAGACAGTTAACACAGACCTGCTCCAAATGGCATAACCTTTTGAGCTTTGGCTATGAAGATTAAGTGTGTGTGCTGAATGCATGTTAATAAATACATTTGACTGATTTTCAGTGGAGGCCTTTATCAGCGGGTATAACTTAACAAAAAACTGTTACTTAAATAACATTTTCATGGTGTTTGCTGAAAAAGAAAGGAACGTGCAAAGAAAATAAACATTGATCAAACAGCAGTGAAGCTTAGCTATATCCAAGCACTTGTCCTCTCAAAGCTTGACTACTGCAACTCGCTGCTCGCCGGTCTCCCAGCATGCGCAACCCGCCCTCTCCAGAGGATTCAGAACGCGGCAGCCCGTCTGGTCTTCAATCTACCCAGACGCTCCCATGTTACCCCGCTCCTCATCTCCCTCCACTGGCTTCCCATCACGGCCTGTATCAGATTCAAGACTCTGGTACTGACCTTCCGAGCGGTGAACGGGACTGCACCTGACTACATCAAGTCTCTCCTGCAGCCTTACACCCCCACCCGCCACCTACGGTCTTCTTCTGACAACCGTCTGGTGGTCCCACCGCTCAAGAGCGCCCGGTCCCAACACAAGCTCTTCTCCTGTCTGGCCCCCCAATGGTGGAATCAACTCCCCACCTCCATCAGGGACACTGACTGTCTCCCCACCTTCAAGAAAAGGCTCAAGACGCACTTGTTCCGGGAGTACAACGGCACTTAGGAATGCTTGGCTGGACCTGATGTTAGTTTCCTCCAGGATCACAATGACTCGTATTGAGAGACTTGTTGCTCTTGTTGGTTAGTGGTGACGGTTTTAAATTCTTGTACTCGCTGTGAAATATTTTACTGTTGATTGTTGTTTTGTCTTCTTTTCTACAGGTACACTCTTGCACTTTTAAAATTTCATGTTGTTTAATTGTAACTTGTTTAACTGCATGCTCTTATAGTTCTTCCCTTTGGCACTTATTTGGTTTTTCACAATGTATGCTTCATGTTTTGGATGCTCGCAATGTTTAGGGCTATCTCATTGTTATGATCAGTGACCTATGCTCTTTTGTAAAGCTCTCTCTTGGAAGTCGCTTTGGATAAAAGCGTCTGCTAAATGCATAAATGTAAATATCTGTATCAAACAAAGAACTTTGGGAGCAGTTACACTTGGCTGTTCAAACCTTTACATGTAATCTCCCTCAAATCCACCTCTGAGGTGGGATCAGGGTAATCCTGATTTTTAGGATCAAACTGATCCAGATTTCCCACTAAAGTTTTGAAATACTCAACAGCAGTCTTTTATCCAGATCAAAGGCAGGATTGGATTCCCGAATCTGAATCTTCAGGATCAGATTTGCTTTGAAATACCAGTTTTTAGGATCTGATCAGGATTTAATCCAATCCAGGAGGATTAATCCTGTGGGATCATTTTGAAATACCGGCCCCAGAAGACAACACCTCGTAGTCTGACTACTATTTGATTGATATTTGATATGTCAGCAACGTTAGATGTGCCCATATTGTGTACAAGCTTTTACCTTTACATCTCACGTGCTAGTAGTTATTAGTAGTTAGTAGTTATTAAGTAAGTAGTTATTAGAGGGGACAGGTATCAATGTAATGTTTTATGTGAAGCTATTAAATGAATCCAAAGTCACATATTGTATGAATTATAATCGCTTTCTTTTAATAAAGTTTGTTTGCAATACACAATCTCCATCGTGTTTATTTCATTGTATTAATAAAATTGATCATATCTGCATTTATCTTACTAGCTAATGGATTGTACTGTACCCTCTAATTATTTTGGCTGTCTATTCTGTTGCTGTGGGTTCTCCATTGCATCATCACTGTGGGGATGAGATGGGTTGTCCATGATGGCCATCAGCTACTCCTCTCAGCCTCCTTCTCCAAGCTGTCCAGCATGATCCCCAGCAGAGAACTCACCTTTGATGAAGTATCTTGTTCGTCTTCATTAACAGAGACTAAGTTCAGTTCAGTTTTTTTATATGTGACTAAAGTATTATTGATCTGCAGATTGGGAGAGAAAACAGACCTCTGACAATAAATGATGGCACAACACCAGGCTTAGGTCTCAATCGTGTCTCCCATCTTCAAAGGTCGGAGGATCATGTTTTATAGGGCCAAATAAAGTCAACATAGCTGATAGTTAGGCATCAATGGTGTTACAACAGTCACAGAGAAAGATTCACAGCTCCCAGCCCATGACCACTCAGGGCAGAGAGAGATCATAGGTGGAGCTCTCCCCGTCATCACAAGGGACGTTAACCCAGTACTTTCTCGTGACCCTGAACATCTATTCAACCTGACTACACACAATCTACTCTTATCAATAACAAACTCACATGAGAACATACTAACTTAGTATCCAATGACATTTCCTATTGATTTGTGAAAGTTCTATTGATTAGTGAATAACTTAAGTACATGGGAAATCCCATACATGCATGTACAGTGAGACAGACACAGTGATGCAATGTGTGTCCAAGTTAGGACTGTAATTGGAATGCTTAATAACACCTATTGGAAATGCCAAAGTCCTAGGAATTAATGACTGTATCTTTTGTTATGAACCGCATCATTTCAACATATTTGTGAAATAATAAAACACAATGCCTGCCTTTTCCCTCCCACATGAACAACATAAGCCTACTTATGTAAAATGAGTTGGTTTTGGATTGTGTTGGACGGTTTAGCATCTATAGCTCCAAGAGGAAAGTTCAGTAGTTTTATTACAAATAAATGAAAGCTTAATGTATGCCAGTAGTGCTTCAAAGTATTGGGTGGTATAGTCTCATACATTTTCGTGCATATGTGACCTATGTGAGATGTCTTCTAAATCACTCAGAGCCGGTCAGTTGTTAACATCCAGTTTTACTTCTGCATTTACAATTGGAAAAACGTGTGAATGTAGACGGACAACAGCAGGCACACTCCGCCTTGTAGAAAATCCTCTGTTGCTATGAGGAATTCCCCACATTGCCACGCTATAGCTACTCGGAGCAGGTACACATTTGAACAGTAGATGGCGTAGTTCTGCCAATTTAGTGGAATTTAATCTGAACCCAGATAACTATGTTACACGTACAATACATTCATAAAAATTAGGACAATGATTACGTTTTTTGGGGTCTCAAAACATCCAACTTAATCCATTTTCAAAATCAATGTTGAACTAAACCGAACGCCAACGGATTGCAAAGTCTACAATAGCCGCAGTGGGCAACGCTCTTAGCGTAGAAAATGTTACGCCTTTGCAAACAGAATTTATGTAGCCTGCCTACTCCCGCCCACATGATAGTCATTAGCATACATTGTTGATATCCAGAATTAAATTCTGCATATCAAGAATTCGAATTGTTGATATCCAGAATTGAATGGTTGATATCCAAAATTCGAATTGTTGATATCCAAAATTCGAATTGTTGATATCCAAAATACAATTCTTGATATCCAAAATTCAAATTGTTGATATCCAAAATGCAATTCTTGATATCCAAAATTCGAATTGTTGATATCCAAAATGCAATTCTTGATATCCAAAATTCGAATTCTTGATATCCAAAATGCAATTCTTGATATCCAAAATTCGAATTTTGGATATCAAGAATTAAATGGTTAAATGATAAAACGGCTTGCCATAGATATAGCCTATGCTTCTCCGTTTTCCAAAAAACGGACACATGGGAACGCCCTCCTCTACGGGGAACGCCCTCGGAGAGCCCCGGAGAGCTCGACGTGCACCTCCTGAATTTTCTAACTATCCGTCGTAATTTCGGATAGTTACGGATACCCCCTTGGCTGTGATTGGTCAGTATTAAGAACCGCCTGCGTCAGGGGCGGGGTTGCCGTGATAAACAGGACGAACATAATCATTTGACCGCCATTGCTGTAAGTTTTTACAATTCATATTTCAGCTAAACAGTATATGTAAATCAGCATCTGAATTAAAATGTGACGAGAAATGGGCAGGGTAGTTGCTGAAAATGTGCGTATTTTATTGATGAAACGGCTAATTTGTAAATTTGCTCCGACTTCTCGATACCCTAGGTAAATAAACACTCCACGACGACTTACAAAAAACCGTTGCGCCACCTACTCTTCTGGCGGTGAATTGTTTTCAGCACCCACAGCCTACGGAGAACCATAAACGCAGTCTATCCGTCCGTATCCGTGCGCCCGCCCATCCGTAAACGGAGACGCAGAAGCATATCGGCCTTTATGACAGTCGTAGCAAAATTGGTGCAACCCGCTCCTGTGCCCCAGTCAAGCTTTATGTCTAGCAACGCGCCTGGTGGAGTCCAGTCCTGTCAATAATCCAGTACAGTTTTTGTTCCTACTCCTACTGCTGTTCTGGTTGACTGATACATGGAAACACTTTATTGAGAACAAAGAATTGAAGGTGTACAATATGGCTATGCCTGTGATTAGTTGGTTGAGACTATTGTAGCAGCTTCACCTCCTCAATGTCCAAGTCTTTTGCAGATTTTGTAGCATAATTTCCAACACTCTTAAACGTCCTCTGCTTGGGCTTGTAGGGACGAGAGGCCATCTCCTTCTGTATCCTCTGCTCTCTTTGCTTCATCAGTAGATCCAGAATTTCCCCTCTCTGTTTGGCCATACTTAAGTATTTCTTTCTCTCCTCCTGACGTAGAGCTAGCTGCAGGCGCTGGCGACTCTTTTGCGGCGGCACTTTGTGCTCAGCGATTAATTTGGAGATGGCACTGGTGTCCTTACGTGACCTAGCTACCGGTAGCCTCTGTTGTATATCGGACGACTCCAAGCGCGACTCCTGCGGTGGTAAGAGGGACAGAGAATTCCACAGCAACTTGGCGTGAGAGACATCTTCCTGTGAGGAGCCGTCAAACACTGTGTAGTACTTCTCAAACTCTTCCTCCTCTACCTCTATACGATGTACAGACATGTTAAGGTTATTGCTAATGCTAAGAAATATAAAACTTGAGACGAGAAGGGTGGTCATCAACGTCAGTATAAGGCTGGAGAGGCACCGAATGCGGACTGTTGTCAGTTTTGGTCACCACGGAAACGAGGCCGACCGCACGCACCGCTCCTCCCATAGATGGCACTGAACTGTTTAAATACCCGTGTAGGATGCTGCCGCAGTTAATTCACACTTCTACCTGTGCCGTTTCTACCTGGACTCCGTCTGAGGACTGCACTGTAGCATCGAGAGATATAGCCATCTCGACATTACCGGGAAAGAAGGCAAGTGGCATTTCTTTTATTTTACTGTAAAGTTTAGGCTACTTATGATTTAATTCAAAAGAACACCAAGCTAGGTGTTGACTAACTTCCATTAAAAAAAAATATTTCTGTGTCAAATATTTCAACTAAATAATTGGTTAAATAAGGACTACAAGAACAAGAAACATGATGACACCTCTTTAGCTAATGTGACATTTAGTATGTCAGCATGATTTTTTTAAATCCATAAACAAAATTGTTATAGTTACCTACTTTTGTAATTGTGGTGTTATTCTTAAGAACACCCAACAACTTACAGAGAACAGCTACTGTACATACAAGACTATTAGTCTTTACCTGTCAATCATTGTGCCACTACCACACATCACAGAACCTTGTGACAAGTCATAATTTTTGTGTAAACGGTAAGCTTGGATGGACACTTGAGCTGAGCTGCTTTCCTTATAAGGTAGCTCACTGGTAAGTCCCTAGCATCCCTCGAAAGACCAAGACACTGCCAGTGAGAAGAAGCCAGGTACCCAAACATGGGCATTCCAGCATGGCACCTCGCCTGTTGTATGATAGCGGTTATCTTCATCCTGCAAATTTACATAGTTTATTGTGGTCACTCAAGGCAGCCAGTGGAGCCTTGTGCTCCACAGGCAGAGAAGAAGATAAGTTAGTAAGTAATGCAAACAGCATGCATTTGTATGGTTAGCTAGTAGCACCTGTATTTATCTATACAATTTGAGTCGACAGGCTACTGATAGAGGGAGAGGGACAGATGAGTATATGTTTAGGCAGCTATTGGTTGGTGGGTGACAAAGAGAACACTGATGTTTTTATTGTATCTTTTATATTATGATTCAATGTCATTGTTGTTTGTATGTTCTGAGTCAAGGCATTTCGATTTTTAGACATTTTGAGCGCACCACAGCTCTTGTTGGAAGTCTTTCATAGCACAAAACTGTATTATGTTCTTCTGCTATAAAACAGCTACAGTATATACTAGGCCTATATGTCTCTATGATTATCACAATAATAGATACAGTTCCATTGAGTATTCAACGACAAGCAGTTTTGAGATCGAACCTAGGGCCAGTGACATGTCCAAGATGGCTGCCAATGACCCTGCCAGTGATGACAGCAAATTCCTCTTCCTGGACAATGACTTTCGGAACAGCGGAATGGCCCAGGCCGATTGGTCGGCCAAGAAGATGGTGTGGATCCCATCAGAGAGAGAGGGCTTTGAAGCTGCCAGTATCAAGGAGGAAAAAGGAGACGAGGTAACGTTATAGAGGTGTGGTCAGCATGATGGGTCCAGGTGTCCAAGCTTGGTTTCAATTAAGGACAAAGATTGTTATATCTAAATAGCTTTACATTCTTCTCCTTGTGAGCTTTTTTCTACCTAAACTGGAATATATATAATAGTATATATAATAATACCTCCATATTGTTTTTACTTACAGGTCAGAGGATGTAAGGGTGTGAAGGCGAGGAAAGGGAAGCCACTGAGAGTACTGAGATGCAGGCAGATAGTTTGGATTTACAAACATTTAAACATCCTCGGTTTATAAGGATCAGACATAGAAAATTCCAGCAGTTGATTGTCTCTGATTCTCGTGATGATTTGTGTCTTCTATAATTCAACATGATTTGTGTCTCTACTCTCTGATACAATTGAACACTCAAATACTACTGTAATCTTCACTGTATGCCTTTCCTTGCCAAATCAGACACAACTGGATTGGTAACATCTTGTCACCTGTTCAGTTTAGTCAGAGTGGACCGTAAGAGATTATATGAGATTATAGGGAGTCAGGTGGCTGAGCGGTTAGAGAATCGGGCTAGTAATCAGAAGGTCGCTGGCTCGATTCCCAGCCATGCCAAATGACGTTGTGTCCTTGGGCAAGGCACTTCCTTGGGCAAGGTACTTACTGTAAGTCGCTCTGGGTAAGAGTGTCTGCTAAATGATAAGAGTGAGAATGTTATTGTATTTTAACATGATATTGTGTGGTCTTACCTCCTTCCTTGTCCTTCAAGGTACTAGTGGAACTCTCCAATGGCCAGAAGATGACGGTCAATAAGGATGACATCCAGAAGATGAACCCTCCTAAGTTCAGCAAGACAGAGGACATGGCCGCCCTCACATGCCTAAATGAGGCATCCGTCCTGCACAACCTCAGGGAGAGGTACTTCTCCAGCCTCATCTACGTAAGTACTTCTACGTAGACACACACATACACACAGCTGTCATAACTTTCCCTCTTCTTTTTAGAGCTGTTGCATTTCTTTCTCCATTTCTTTCTGTCATATACACATACATAGAGAAGCACCGGGCATGTACGCACATACTGTATAAACAAACAAGCACACACACAAACACACACTCAAGTAGAAACATTTATAATCAATGCTGTCCAACTGTCCTCACATGGGGTCAGATGGCTGAGCGGTTAGGGAGTCGGGCTATTAATCAGAAGGTTGTTGGTTCGATTCATGCCAAATGACGTGTCCTTGGGCAAGGCATTTCACCCTACTTGCCTCGGGGAGAATGTCCCTGTACATACTGTAAGTCGCTCTGGATAAGAGTGTCTGCTAAATGACTAAATGTAAAATGTCCCCACCAATGAACACAATACACTATAGGTCAGGTCATTAAGAAAGGTTTAGTCCCTATCTTATCATCATCTCTTTTTCTTCATTTTCCACCAGACCTACTCAGGCCTGTTCTGCGTGGTAGTGAACCCTTACAAGATGCTGCCCATCTACTCTGAGAAGATAATTGAGATGTACAAGGGCAAGAAACGCCACGAGGTGCCCCCGCATATCTACTCCATCACTGACAATGCCTACAGGAACATGATGCAAGGTATCTGTGTGTGTGTGTATGCATGAGTGTACGTGCACATGTGCATAACCGGTGAGAGTCAGAGGGCTGAGACACATACAATTTAGGAGATCAGAGACAGAAAGCGGTAAATTTTCACTAACGTGTGTTTAATTATCAACAAGAACAATGCTCAAACAAATACAGAAGGCTTTCCAGGCTTCTAACTGGGAAGCCTCGTGTTTGATACTGTATGTAGTAAGGTTAAAAGAAACCTCTATACTTGCTATGACCCAATCACTGACCGTGGTTTGTCTGGTTTGTATGGTCTAGCAGTGACCTAAAACCAAGACCCTACTTTCCTTCTCTACAGACATGGGTGACAACCTCAAAATACCCATACATGGAGGCCTTAGACCTGACCCGTATTAAGCAAATTATCCGTTTGCTATTTTTAGCCAATTATTATTTATATTTTTTTCTCAATGCATGAGCTTGTCTTAAAGGAGTCATTGAATGCAAAACTGAGTTTACTTTGTCATAGTTGAATAACGACAGTTCGGTGGGTAAAATGGACATACAGTGAACTTCATAGTCCATTGACAGCTCTTTCCTATGCAAATCTCACAATTTGACCTTATTTGGATCTGGTCTGTGCCTTTGTCACACCTCAAAATGTACATACAGACCAGCCCACTGGTTGGCCATGTTGCTTCTTTGCGCCGCAGCTTTGCTCGTTGTAAACCAACCAATCAGCACGCAGCTCATCTAAATATTCATGAGCATAAATAAAGGGGATAAAACCTGTCGTTTCATTCTAGGGCTATTTCACAGGGTTGCATTAGGGCGCATAGAACAACACCCAGGCCATTTTCAGCCCAACCAATGTTACATACTGTAGCAGGTTGAGGGTTGTGGGGTTTCCACACCATCAAGCTTAGTAATAAACCGGCACACACAATCCAATGTCAATGTTGTGTCTTTAATCCGTCTCATACCACCACGTTTCTGGTCACATACATCTTTTTTATATGCAACCACACAATCAATTAACCGCTCAACGAGACACAGCCTGTCTCGTTGAAGCAGGAAGTCCTCGGGGGTGGACCTAACGGGCTGTGTCAGGCCAAATAGTGTCGTAGGGCCAAATAGTGTCCTACCTGACGTCACAATGCCGTTCCGATGCAAGGACACGTCCGTCACTATGCCGACCTTAAATTCCTGGGATATCTACACGTGCTAGCAGGAAACTGTCATGGTTGCTATACTGGTTACTAGGTAGGAAGTTTTGTATTCAGGCTTATTTAAACCAGTTTATTCTACTCTACGATTTAAAGTTTCCATTCCTTTGATAGCTAGTGCTAGCTAGCTAGTTGTTTTCGTCGAAAAAATTACTTATTTAGCATCAATTTTAACAGACCGGGAAGGCAACATGTATAGTATTTTACCTGCGCGCATTGCTGTCTTGGGAATGTCGAATGAATGAAAACTTTAAATCGTAGAGTAGAATAAACTGGTTTAAATAAACCTAAATACAAAACTCAAAATACAACACTCGCATATGCAACCAAATTTCACACGAGGCGACTAAAAATTCTCTTTAATTTGCCAATGGATAGTAAATTGTTCGATTTCACTCGCCTGTGACTGAGTTAGAGGCAAATAATACGTTTAGCGCAGATTTCAATGAAGCACCGTTGCTTGACTGCGAGTTAAAGGTCACATGACATGCTGTTTTTGGATGCTTTTATATAGGCCTTACATCTACATTTACATTTAGTCATTTAGCAGACGCTCTTATCCAGAGCGACTTACAGTAAGTACAGGGACATTCCCCCCGAGGCAAGTAGGGTGAAGTGCCTTGCCTAAGGACACAACGTCATTTGGCACAGCTGGGAATCGAACTGGCAACCTTCAGATTACTAGCCCGACTCCCTCACCGCTCAGCCATCTGACTCCCTGAGGCCTTAGTGGTCCCCTAATACTGTATCAGAAGTCTCTTTCCTGAAATTCAGCCTTGGTACAGAATTACAGCCACTACTAGCAGTCCCACAAGGAGCTTTCCTCAGAAGCGCGCTGTTTTGGTGTCTGTAGCTTTAAATGCTAATGAGGAGCGGAGGGGCGGCACCATGCGCTAATGTTTACAATGGATGTATCGCAATGGCTGTAACCCCGTTGCTGTAAAATGCCTCGAATTTGCCCATTCTCATCTGATAACCCTGGTTTGCAGAGGTACACACTCAGTCATTTCAATGAGGGGAAAGGTGGATATCGCGCGCGCCATAACACCAACAGCAGAACGGTTATCCAAATAACAAAGAAGTGTACAACACTCCATATAGCCTACAGTAAAGCTACAAAATGATATAGCGTTAGTTAACTTACTTGTCCGAGGTTAGTAGCTGGACGAAGGAGAGTTAGTACTGATCCAGAATTTAATTTCAGCAAGGCCAGTTTTGTATTAGCCAATAAGAGGAGATTTTCAAACCGAGCGTTTGAGCCTTCATTTTCTCAAAGGCGGAGAAGAACACCCAGGGCTTGGTTTACACCTATTGAAAATTCTAGCCACTGGGGGACCAAAGGCAGGCTAGGGGAACTCATATTAATGTTAAATAACCTCCTAAAGTGAAGTTTTCATGTCATGTGACCTTTAACATGATTGGCTGCCACGACAACAGACGTACAATTAGGAGATTGCCAAAATAACGGAAAGTTGCTAGATTTGTCGCTCGTCGCTAGATAAGATTTTTTGACGCTAGGGAAGGTAAAACGCTAAACTGCCTCTGTCGCTTTCTCTCACAAAAAGATCTACTTGCTTTTACGGCACTCGTCATCAGTGTTGGGGTAGTTACTCAAAAGTAATAGATTACACATTACTAGTTACTTTAAAAAAAAGTAATGCTTTACTTTACTAGATTACTCAATGCTGAAAGTAACTAGTTACATTACTTTTGGATTACTCCATGACATCACCTGAGATGCACTTGCCAAATAACAATAGGCTAGGCCTATATATGCCCAAATCAACTCATACTTATTATAATGAGGACAGATCTCTCTTTTATGCTTTTTAATACCACAAAGCTGACAAAAAAGTTGTGAACATCAACCTACAAGTTGTCAAGCATAACAAGGCTACAGTAGGCTACTGGCAGTAAGCAAAATGTCTCAAAATAAAATAATGCTTAAAACTTTAAATGGCAACATTTCCTCTACTATGTATGCTGCTACAAGCCTGATATCTGCTTTGGTAACCTGCTGATGTTGAAAGTCAAGTCATGGTTGCTTGGCTGGTGTCGGCAACAATGGCAACGGCAACCTTTTATCGGCGTCAGTGTCACTCAGGGTTCGGGGATCCTTAGCTATAGTCTTGAGTTAGCATGTTGCCGTTGAAGATGCTTTGACAGATTAGTGGTTGTGTTTGTGGTGGTGGAAAGGTGTTATTGGCGTAGGCACAATGTACGGTTACGTTTTTGTCCTTTCGCGCAACTAATACGAAGTAATGTGCATACCTCCATCCCTCAAATGACGTACTAAGCGGCTCTGCCATTCTTGTTTCGCCTCCTGAACTCTGGGGCTAAAGGCCGAATTATACTTCTCCGACTCGTCCGTTACGGACGGACGGAGTCGGACGGATTGGTTGAATTTATAGTACTCCGAAGGCTGTGGGTGCTGAAAACAATTCACCGCCAGAAGAGTAGGTGGCGCTGCACTGCGATGCTAGCTAGGTTATCGAAAAGTCGGAGCAAATTTACAAATTAGCCGTTTCATCAATAAAATAAGCACATTTTCAGCAACTACACTGCCCATTTCTCGTCACATTTTAATTCAGATGCTGATTCACATGTACTGTTTAGCTGAAATATGAATTGTAAAAACTTACAGCAATGGCGGTCAAAGGATTCTGTTCGTCCTGTTTATCACGGCAACCCCGCCCCTGACGCAAGCGGTTCTTAATACTGACCAATCACAGCCAATAGGTATCCGTAAAATGACGGACGGACGGATAGTCAGGAAAATCAGGAGGTGCACGTAGGGCTCGGAGAGGGCACGGAGAGGGAGTTCCTCGTCGGAGAGGGCGTTCCCTGTGTCCGTCTCCGTAAAAACGGAGAAGTATAAATCGGCCTTAAGTCAACTGACGAGTGTTAAGCAAACACACGTAGCCTACTGTAAAGGTAAGTTTGATTTGTAGTTTTTTTCTCCTCCCGATATGCAGATCGCAGTAATGCAAGTAACGCAAGACATTTTTGTATTAGTAACTGTAATGCGATTACTGAAGTTATCAACAGTAATGCGTTACATTACTGCATTACAGACAAATGTAATCTGATTACAGTAACGCGTTACCCCCAACACTGGTCGTCACGCACAAAGAGATGGATGCAAAAAAGCTACAATTCCAGTCTGAGCAGAAAACACTTAATAGTTATTTTTGTTATCAATACAATTTAAGATTACTGTTCCTTGCTCAGATTATTCTTGCTCTGCTAATCAACTCTGCCAACTGCGAAAAAGCCAGTGACCAAAAGAGAATAAAATCGCAGCAGTCTCACATCCTCACGCCTTTCAGACCTGATCTTCATTTAAACACAAGGCCAGAGCTTCAGCAGTATGATCCATCATCAGCAGTGAAGAGGTGGCTGAAGTTAAGTGGCAAGAGAAAGCCATTTGCTAAGAAATTGTAGATTAAATCCATATGCAACATCAAGACTAATTCAGACAGATAATGTACTCTTTTTTCCAGTTGCATTGTTCATGCATTTCATGTAAAAAGTCTGGCGAGTAAAATAAAAAAATTACTAGCCAATGGCGACTTAATTGTGTCCATTGTAGAGGGTTGAGTGTGAAACACCCTATAAAATCATTATATGACCCCTTTAAGAGTTCGGAGCATTCAGTTTGTCAAAAACAAAGTTCTAATCTGACATCAGGTTCATCTGAGTCTTGTCATCATTCCCTTGCATCTCTGTGTATCCATCCCCTGACCCCCTTATTTGTGTTTTTCCACAGACCGTGAGGACCAGTCTATTCTTTGCACGTAAGTCAAAACACCAAACACTGACCTTTTAAATTGTATCAGACACACACACACATACATACTTACACACTGGTCATTAATCAGCCTGTCAGATGACTGAAAGGGTTCAAGTTAAGGTTGATTTCAATAAAACAGAGGAAACAAAAATCCTTGATGATCTTCTAGTGGATAGACGGACACTGTTGCCCGCTCATTTATCTCTTACCACTCACTCACTTGCTATTGTTTTAGTGCCCCCCCAACCCATATTCCTGACAACCCCCTCTCTGTGCTACCCACCCTATCTTTCCACTTCCCCCTTCACCCCCTCCCCAGAGGTGAATCTGGAGCAGGAAAGACAGAGAACACCAAGAAGGTGATCCAGTATCTGGCTGTGGTAGCCTCCTCACATAAGGGCAAGAAGGACACCAATGCTGTGAGTAACTTACAATTGCTATCTAAACAAATTGCTATGAGCCAAATCAGGACCACAGATGTGCAGGTGTATATTACAACAGTGTTCATATAAACTTAAATAATATTGGAATATAATATTAACTAATCCTAACCCTGCCCCAAAAATGTCATATTTTAAATAAATGTAATAGAATGTACTTAAATACAATGCTTATGTGACAGGATCCAAATGCCCTGACATTGGTAAAGGTAGGGAATCCTTACTGACCTTATTGGAAAAATGGTCCCTTCCTATGTTTTAGCTGGTGGTGGTCTTGCATTGGGAGGCTAAATGGTGGGGGCGGCTTTCAATGTTTCAGTGTTTCATTGACACACACACACACACACATTCGCAGACACAGCCTTTATTACATGCCTCTATCAAAGGGGTAGAGAAAGAGGGAGGAAGATTCTGCCAGAAAAGGATATACTTGTACAACTAAATGTTCATTGCTCACAATAGGTTGAGGACAACAATGATGAAATAACATTGTCATTTCCATTTGTGGAAATAGAGGGGAGTGGGAAGAGGTTGTTTAGTGGTTAAAGTTAATCCTCCACATGGTTCTGTCCCTCCTCTGTAGAAAGAGACAGCCTCATTACTGGCCTATGTGAGTATGAGCATGCCTGAGAGAAATGACACTACTGCATGCCAACCTGCCTCTGTCACTCATTGGATTAGATCTGATGATCAATCTCCTTCTGGTCTTGTAATCCTTACATGTAGAAAGACACACCTTTAATCTGATTCTCTGACTGCAGTGACGGATTTTCCCCAAAATTTGAGTTGGCTGCTTTTGCTGTTCTGGTGCTTTAGAGACTGTTATTTAATGTGTGTTTGTGTGCCCAATGTGATGCACTATGTGTGTGTGTGTTGTTATTTTGTACACGCATGTGTGCACAGTCTTATCATTACATAATGTAACACAGCAAGCATCTTTTCGGGCCCACAGGGAGAGCTAGAGAAGCAGCTTCTTCAGGCCAACCCCATCCTGGAGGCCTTCGGAAATGCCAAGACCATCAAGAATGACAACTCTTCTCGATTTGTAATGCTCAATGCACTGACCAAAAAGAAATTATTAAAAAAATGATCTACCTTGTGTCATTGAAATGTATGGAGTCTCAAGTTTCCTCATCTGAACTTTATCCTCACAGGGCAAATTCATCAAGCTCAACTTTGACGTGACAGGGTATATTGTTGGGGCCAACATCGATACTTGTATCCTCTGAAAAGATCAACAGCAAACACATAGCACTAATATGCACTTTGCACAAATGTATGACTGTATATTATTACATTTGACATTTTTTTCATTTAATAGACCTAATGCAACATACAAACAGTGCATGTAAAAAGTACAACTGAAAATGAAGGACCAAATGTACATTGTTCTAACAGTGCTGTCTTTTAATGATTAGAGTCAAACAATATTCTGTATTTAGCAGGCACAGTGCAAAATAACCACATCTCAGCTACCAGGTATGGTGCAACAATAATAATTTCTCAACTACAGTGCAACAATAACAGAAATTAGTAAATTAGAGTAAAGTGCAGAAAAAACGATGTCATATCTTAAGTCCAAGATCAACATTTTGATCGTTTTGTGTGCGCAGTCCCTTGTGAGACAGTTGTATATAAATATTTTTGCTGACATGGTTATCCCCACCCCCCCAAAAAAAATCTAAAGCCATAACATAACCACCTATTTGACTTGGTGGATTCTCTTTAACCATTTCCTGACCGTCAGACCTGCTGGAGAAGTCTCGCTGTATCCGCCAGGGTAAAATTGAGAGGGCCTTCCATATCTTCTACTACATGGTGGACGGAGCCAAAGACAAGTTATGTGGTGAGGA
This sequence comes from Thaleichthys pacificus, assembly GCA_023658055.1. NCBI lineage: Eukaryota > Metazoa > Chordata > Actinopteri > Osmeriformes > Osmeridae > Thaleichthys > Thaleichthys pacificus. Next base: position 15,048,252 of record CM042862.1, read on the forward strand.
CTAAGACTCAGGACAGAGGCTCCCTCTGATCGATTTGGCTGCGATGAGCCATTTTGAAGGGCCAGTGGCCAGGTTATGTCCCCCTAGTGATTGTATATGACCAGGGAAAACCCTAGGCCCTTGATTATAGGTTGTTGACCAGGAAATGCTATCTGTGAGTGTGCTGTCACATGGTGTGTTTGTGTATGTGTGGTTTTGTTTAACTTGTGTGACCTATGGTCCCCACAATAACAGAAAACAAGGAAAAAAATGTATTGTTCCCCGCAACTTCATGTGTTGTTTCTAGGGTTGTTTAAGGGGGTTTAGGGTAAGAATCACATTAAGGGTTAAGGTTGGGGTTAGGGGTTATGGAAAACACGATTTTGGGAGTGAATTGTGGGTCCTCCCTAGCATAGTAAAACAAACCTGTGTGTGTACACACAGAGGAGCTGCTGTTGGAGGGCTTTGGGAACTACAGGTTCCTGGTGGCAGGCCATGTGGAGGTGCCAGGCCAGGACGATGGAAAGATGTTTCATGAGACTCTGGAGGCCATGGAGATCATGGGCTTCACTGAAGATGAGAGGATTGGTAAGGGAGTCAGGGATCTCCTCTCTATTTTCTTATCCTTTCATCCCTTCTCTCTCTCCCTCTGCATATGCCTATTTAATATACAATTGTACACAATGTATATTAAATAGGCATATGCTCTGTCCCACTACTAATATACAGTGTAATATATTAATGTATAAAACACGCATCTTAATGTGCACATCTTCTGGTCTCTTTTAGGGATGCTGAAGGTATGTTCCACCGTGCTGCAGCTGGGGAACATCGAGTTCAAGAAGGAGAGGAACAATGAGCAGGCCACCATGCCTGACAACACAGGTAGGACTCACAGAAACACAGATAACACAGGTGACAACACAGGTAGGACAGGAAACACAGGTGACAACACAGGTAACAGAATACACAGGTGACATTTCAAGGCTATCCTTACCTGGCTTTAGTCTCTTTTTCCCATAATATATATTGTCTCATATTTCCCCTATCCATATTTCTTTCCACTTTTTTCTCTCCACCTTTTCAACATGTTCTCTCTCTCTCTCCGTATCTCTACCTATCTCTCTTTCTTTCTCTCTCTTCTCTCTCTCCTTATTCTCTCTGTCTCTATCTCTCTCTGTCTCTCTCCCTCTCTCTCCGTCCAGCGGCCCAGAAAGTGTGCCACTTGCAAGGCATCAATGTGACAGACTTTACCCGTGCCATCCTCACTCCCCGCATCAAAGTGGGCAGGGAGGTAGTGCAGAAGGCCCAGACCAAGGAACAGGTACACTTGTGGTGTCCTTCTTCCTCTACTCTCCATTTCAAACCCTGAACTTTACAATCAGGAATCAGTAACAAGTGTTTCATTCCCATTGTATTTGCCTTTTTCATCTTCCTCTTACCTCCCTCTGGCTCCCCTTCCTTCTCTCCTCTGTCCCTTTATCATCCTTTCTGTCCATCTCCTCCATCCACTCCTCCCTCTTTCTCTTCCAATTCTCCCTCTCTCTCCGTCACTCCCCTCTCTTTCTCTCCTCCACTCCTCTCTCCTCCACTCATCCTTTTCTCTCCTCTACTACTCCCTTTCTCCTCCACATCCCAGGCTGACTTTGCCATTGAGGCCTTGGCCAAGGCCATGTACGAGCGCCTGTTTCGCTGGATTCTGGCAAGGGTCAACAAGACTCTGGACAAGTCTAAACGCCAGTCCTCCTCCTTTCTAGGCATCCTAGACATTGCTGGCTTTGAGATCTTCGAGGTGAGATTTGTACCTTCATCAAAAATTTAACAAAATCCTTCTACCTGTAGTGCTGTTTATTGTTTTAGGGAGAGTTGCCGAGTTTTGGAGAAATCAGCCATAAAGATGTCTACCGTTTCTCATATACAATGGAGCTAGATGGCTTAAAGGACCAAAAAAGTCAACTTGAAAGCTCAAGAGCAATGTCTTTTTCCAGAAATCCTGACCCATTAACTCAAGATCAACCACAGACATTTGTTATGTGGGAACTACTTTCTTTCGACCAAACTACACCTGCCAATCGTTTCACCGCGCAGAAGGAAGCGTGCATCTACTCATGGACAACAAGCTTGTGCTCTTACAATTGGCGGTTGTAGTTTGGTAGAGGTGAAAATGGTTTCTAAATGAAACTGCTGACATGGTTCCTAATGGACAAATAACCAATAGAGTACAGTTGGGTTGTCCTTGATGTAGACTTGCTGTCCATATGCCTCCGTATGACCTCTGCTCTGCAGGACAACTCGTTTGAGCAGCTGTGCATCAACTACACCAATGAGCGCCTGCAGCAGCTGTTCAACCACACCATGTTCATTCTGGAGCAAGAGGAGTACAAGAGGGAGGGCATCGAGTGGAGCTTCATTGACTTCGGGCTGGACCTGCAGCCCTGTATCGAGCTGATAGAGAGGCCGGTCAGCACAGGGAGGGGTGGGAATGGGTGGGGGGTGAGGGGGAAAGTTAGGGATGTGAGGGTGTGTGGGAGGGATAGGTTTTGTGGGGTTGGGGAAGGGGATCCTTGTAATGAGACACACATAGACAGACAATACACGTCAGGTCCAGTCACCGCTTGCAAAAACACGTCTGCCGAGACTCTCCTTCTGTACACCTACACAGAGTTGTGATTTACAGAGGCATGCACACACACAATATTGCTCCTAACATGCACACATACTCATGTCAGACCATCTCTCCCTTTTACAATACAGCCCCATGAACCCACACTGTACACAACATACTTTCAGTGCACACTTGAGAATGTGATAGAATAACTCTTATTCACTTTCACTCTCTCTCTATTTATATTCTCTCTTTCTCACTTTCTCTCTCTGTCTGTTTGTCTCTCTCTTTCTCTAGAACAACCCTCCTGGTATCTTGGCTCTGCTGGATGAGGAGTGCTGGTTCCCTAAGGCCACAGATCTGTCCTTCGTGGAGAAGCTGATGAACACACACAGCACACACTGTAAATTCTCCAAGCCCAAAAGCCTGAAGGACAAGACCTTGTTTTCTGTGTTGCACTACGCAGGCAAGGTAAAAACAGATGTTGATTCTAATTAGATTTCCCGATTTATATTTATGTTGGATTCACTTCACTGTTATAAAGCAGTTTACTAATGTTCAGCAATGTTTGCATTTTCCAAGTTTAAATGGTTTGCAATTTACCAATACAAGGCGATTATGATTTTCTTTTTTTCAACAACAACTCAATACAAACATGCAATCCTGTAGGCAGGGACATCAAAGTGAGGGGAAAAGTCAGACTCACTATCCAAGGCCCCAATGGGGAGAGGGCCCTCGAAAAGCTTGGAATGAAAATGTGTTGAATGAAAAAACAGAACTGGGGAGAGGGAAAATTGCAACATCTTTATGGGGCCCAAAATACTTAGCAGCACCCCTGCCTTTATGTGCCTCAGACGCTAGCCAACGGAAATGGAACTGTGTTTTCTTTGAAGCCATCTTTCCCAGAACTGTTCCAAGCTCACTACTTATTTTCCCATGTTCCCCAGGTGGACTACAACGGCGCAAACTGGCTGACCAAAAACATGGACCCTCTGAATGACAACGTGACGGCTCTGCTAAACAACTCTTCAAGTCCCTTCATCCAGGACCTGTGGAAGGACGGTGAGCTGGTTGGGTTCATACATGTTTTCTAAATTTGTTGTGACACTGAGGAAGCAGAGAGGGTTGGTGTCTCTTGGTCTCGCTTACATCTCCCATCCCTCCCGGTCTCTCCCCTTTGCCGCTCTTCCCCTTTCCTTATCTCTCTCCAGTTGACCGTGTGGTGGGTCTAGACACCCTCACCAAGATGTCAGAGAGCTCTACCCCCAGCTCCACCAAGTCTAAGAAGGGCATGTTCCGCACGGTGGGCCAGCTCTACAAGGAGTCCCTGGGCAAGCTCATGACCACCCTGCACAATACACAGCCCAACTTTGTGCGCTGCATCATCCCTAACCACAAGAAGATGGTGGGTTACTCCCTAGCAACCTCCCTCGGATCTATCTTGTCAAATCTAATAAAAATGTGTTTTGCCTTTTTTTCCAAAAACAAATATGGAGGGAAAATCTTTCAAATGCGTCTGACTGACTCTTGTTCTCTCCCCTTCGTGCGAAACATTTGCACTTACGCACTTAACCCATCTATCCATGCCACTTAGTCTTTCTCACTCAATCAACCGTCTAATCCGCATACCAATCACCCAAGGGACTTTTACCTTTGCATTTCTCCGACCCCTTCCTGTCAAAAAGAAGAAATAACCAACCCAAGCTCTCCTACTACGCTACCCTGACCCTCTTCCTCAACCATTGTTCTCCCTTCCACCTTCCATAAGCATTATTTCTCTCATTAATGTATTGATAAAGCATGTATCCATCCATCCAGCAATACCATCCATCCAGCAATACCATTCATCCATTCAGCCATCCATTTATCCCATCCATCCATGTATTCCATCCATCACAGCCATCTATCTCATTCATCAATCTATCTATACATCTCTGTGTTGGCAGGCCGGTAAAATGGACGCCAACCTGGTTCTGGACCAGCTGAGGTGTAACGGGGTCCTGGAGGGGATCCGGATTTGCAGGCAAGGATTTCCCAACCGCATCGTGTTCCAGGAGTTTCGTCAACGGTGAGGAACCAAAGTCCCTCATGAGGAACCCTCGTAGACTGGACCTTGAATATGAGTAGTTCCAAAAACTGTTTATAATACACTAAGGTTAAGTTGTGATCAAATGAAACTGGTTATATTGCAACAACTAGTTGTGGCCAGGGTTGGAATTTGGGTTAGGCTTGCTTTGTTTGATAATTGGTGGGTAATTTGTAAACATTCTATAGGCAAAAAGTTCTGTTTTTTTGGGGGGGAGGGGGCTTTTCTAATCCTTTCTCTATTTACAGCTATGAAATCCTTGCTGCCAATGCCATTCCCAAAGGCTTCATGGATGGGAAACAGGCTTGCTGTGTTATGGTCAGTGTTATTTAAATTAGTTGAACAGAGTAAACCAAATAGGATTATTTTTGCCACCCAAAGCTACTGATGATGTCTTCCCAACACATTTAGTCTTGGCATTCAACATGACATTTTAGGTTCAACCAGACTGCACGCCTATCACCAAACAGGAAAACAGTTTGTAAGACAAACTCCCTGCTGCAAGCACAGTGGTTCTCCTAAGGCTTACCCTAGACTGTATCTTTCTTCTCTTCTCCTCCCAGGTAAAGCACCTGGACCTGGATCCTAACCTGTACCGTATCGGTCAGAGCAAGATGTTCTTCAGGACAGGGGTGCTGGCCCAGCTGGAGGAGGAGAGGGACCTTAAACTCACCATCGTCATCATTGCCTTCCAGGCACAAGCCAGAGCCTTCTTGGCTCGCAAGTAAGGAATTTTCACACACACACACACTATCAAACGCACACACATACACTCTATCACACACACACACACACGACTGACACTCCTCTTTTGAACACACACTGAGACATAGATGTCACACATGCACTGGATCTGCACACACACTCATGCTTGCACTCTGACCTAGACACAGTGTCTCTTACACATATACTTAACTTGCACATTATCTCTCTCTTCTTTTTATTTCTTTTTTTTACACACATGCGCGTGCGCGCGCACACACATAAAGTCCCCTTCTTTCTCCTGTTTCCCTGCAGGATGTTCAGTAAAAGGCAGGCCCAGCTGACTGCCATGAAGGTGATTCAGAGGAACTGTGCTTGCTACCTCAAACTCAAGAATTGGCAGTGGTGGAGGCTCTTCACCAAGGTACACAGACACACACACATCACACTGTGTCACACACATACTCCAGATACATCTAAAAGCCTCCATTCAAAATAAAGGAATAGAACTCACACCTAACACTAGGTGACGCTACCATTGGTGGGGTTTTGACTGGATGTCTCTGTTGTCCATTTCCCAGGTCAAGCCCCTCCTCCAGGTGACTAGACAGGAAGAAGAGATGGGTCAGAAGGATCAAGAACTTCAACAGGCCAAGGAGATGGCACAGAAGAGTCAGACTGAGCTGAAAGAGATCACCCAGAAACACATACAGGTGAGACACACACACGTACTTACTCATTCCTACACAAGTGGCACAGATATATGCATGTACGTCTACACACATATGCAGATACAATACTGAGTCCTCCTGATCTTGCGCACACCAGGGTTCCAACTTGGTTCCTCTGACCTACGAATGTGACGGACCACCAGCTTTATCCAGCTACACCACAAAAAAGCTAGCTATTCAATGGTGCGGGTGGGCAATATTTATACTGAGGAGTGAATTTAACCCATTCAACTTTGTTACACATGCAAGAAAATGCATTTATCCAGACACACACAGGGACACACACAAACAGTTGACACACACACTCCCTATCCCTAGCTGGAGAAGGAGCACACTCAGCTCCAGGAGAAGCTCAATGCAGAAACAGAGCTATATGCCGAGGCGGAGGAGATGAGGGTTCGTTTGGAGTCAAAGAAGCAGGAGTTGGAGGAGGTGCTGCATGAAATGGAGGCCCGGTTGGAGGAGGAGGAGGAGCGCAGCCAGAGCCTCCAGCAGGAGAAGAGGCACATGGAGCAGCAGCTACAGGTGGGAGACAAAATGGCCGACCTCTTAAAGAACTTAATTAGTTAGGAGTTAGTTTCTCTGGAGGAAGAGGATGAATGTGAGTTATAATGTGGCAAAAAGGCTTCCTGTGTTCACTATCTCTTATGATAGCTAAAAGGACCAAATGTAGTCGTGTTTAATCAAACAGCAAGGTAGTCAGCCATTCAGTTGATAATGGGTTTGACCAAAAACAAAAGCACATTATAGTTTTTTACAATCGCTAGGACCAATTTTTCAATACTTGTGTCACATTTTCAAAACTCTTCATACAGTTCTCCTAACCAACTTTCAGCTTGGCAAGTAGTTATTTCCCCATCCAAAATGCACTAAAACTACCAAAACACTTCATACATGTCTCATATTTACATTTAGTCATTTAGCAGACGCTCTTATCCAGAGCGACTTACAGTAAGTACATGGACATTCCCCCCGAGGCAAGTAGGGTGAAGTGCCTTGCCCAAGGACACAACGTAATTTTGCACGGCCTGATATCGAACCGGCAACCTTCTGATTTATTGCCCAATTCCCTAACCGCTCAGCCATCTGATCCCCCTCATATCAAATTATTCTTCCATTACACTAGCAAAGGTTGTCACCCAACAAGCACACTTTGTCACATATAAAACATTGACCTAAAACACATTAGCAACAGGTAGCATTACACAATGTTATCTTTTGTAAAATCGCTTTACAAAAAAGAATGACACCTCTCTACTGTTTAGAATTAATTGCAGTATATATTTCAGGAATAATTCAGACATGATGCAATATGCATCAATATGACATATTGACAAATATTACAGTTTTTTACAATCACTGACACCTATTTGAATAAAACTCGAAACAGTCATTACTTGTAACACAGACACCTTGCGCATGCAGAATCATTAGTTCAAATAACTAATTTATCATGAAATACCATAGGAACATCCACACACAAGATACCCATAGTTTCATGAAGTAGTTGTTTACACAATAATTAAATATTGTACTACAAAATATGTGATACATGTTTCATAAGATACTACATCACCATAAATGGACTAAGAGAGAATACTAAAGACAGTGCAATCATTGAGAAAAATCGAGATCGAAAAATTGAGAAATGTATTGATGAAATACAATCAAATAACATGTATTTTTTATTTTTTGTATCAAAGCAAACATAATTAGCTACAAAAGAAAACTATGCTACAGTACTTTACATTACATTTACATTACATTTATGCATTTAGCAGACGCTTTTATCCAAAGCGACTTCCAAGAGAGAGCTTTACAAAAGTGCATAGGTCACTGATCATAACAACGAGATACCCCCGAACATTGCGAGCAGCCAAAACATGAAGCATACATTATGAAAACAAATAAGTGCCAAAGGGAAGAACCATAAGAGCATGCAGTTAAACAAGTTACAATTAAACAACATGAAACTCAAAAGTGCAAGTGTACCTGTAGAAAAACAATCAACAGTAAAAAATAAAAAAAATTCACAGAGAGTACAGGAATTTAAATCCGTTACAACCAACCAACAAGAGCAACAAGTCTCTCAATAAGAGTCATTGTGATCCTGGAGAAAACTAACATCAGGTCCAGCCAAGCATTCCTAAGTACCGTTGTACTCCCGGAACAAGTGCGTCTTGAGCAACATGTACTGCAGTGTTCCTCACCTGGCTCAAAAAACAAACAAACAAAGCAAAATAAAGGATTGATTTCTCTCCTACATTTCCATCAACCCTGTCTTGTGGATTTGGCCACAAGTTTTCATCCACAAGTTTTCATCCACATCGAAATAGATGTTTTAATTTGCTAGAGATTATAAACACATCCCTTAGAACTGGCGTCTTCCCAGATGCCTTCAAAACAGCTGTTGTAAAGCCCCTATTAAAGAAACCCAAATTGGATAACAGTATACTTGCAAATTACAGACCAATATCAAACCTTCCATTTCTTAGTAAAGTACTGGAAAATATAGTATTAGTCCAATACAATTCTTTTCATGAAGAAAATAACATCCTGGAAGTCTCGCAGTCAGGTTTCAGGAAATATCACAGTACTGAAACTGCTCTCACCAAAATAATTAGCGACCTCAGACTAAACTCTGATGCAAATAAAGTCTCTATCCTTATCCTGTTATATCTCAGTGCAGCATTTGATACCATTGATCACGGCATCCTAATCAATAGACTGGAAAAGCTTATTGGGTTCACGGATAGTGTATTGAACTGGATGAAATCATATATCAGAGGAAGGAAGTTTTATGTTAGTTTAGGAGACCATAGGTCTAAGAAACATGAGAACTGCTACGGGGTTGCTCAAGGAAGCTGCTTAGGTCCATTACTTTTTTCTCTTTATATGTTACCACTCGGCAACATAATCAGAGAACATAACATAGATTTCCATAGCTATGCGGATGACACACAACTACAGTACTGTGCAAAAGTCTTAGGCACAATAAAAAATTAAAAAAAGGTTAAGGAAAAATGCTTTAAGAAATAATTAAATTAAAAAATGTAACAAAAAGTTTAGCAAAATTGCACTATTATACTGCTGCACAAATAAAAAATTATATTACATATATTTCTTTCATTAAACGTTGCATTCAAATCTGATACACTTAAACGAAAAAATGCAGCAACATTAAATGTAGATTTACTATAATTCTAATGTATTTTTACTACAAATAGGTACAGTACAAAACTTTCTGCATCACTATTAGTATCCTCATCTGCCTTCTCACTGACGAGACACCAGAGATGTCGCCTACTAATTAATAAACTGCTTTGCGCAATTCCTGTATTGTTCTTAATTACGATTAAATAATAATAATAAAAGCTGCCCTCGTGTACACACCGCCCTCATCAAAACATGTAATTCAAGAAAAGCTGTAGCATTAACAGTTTTTTTCAATCGCTAACAAGCGCTTACCCATACTTCGGATACTTTTTCTAAACTCTTAACACAGACTGACACCTACAAAACACAATTGGCCAAATGGATAATTTTCTTATCAAAAACACATTTTGTTAAATATATACTAACTCTCCATTTCAAGACAGAACACATGTTTCTCTGCACACACTGACTTTACCAAAACACTGGAAATCTGACTCAAAATGAAATTATTCTGTCAAAGAATAACACTTGTTTTCACTTCACAAGGTACATGCAGTCAATCAAAGTACACCAGGTTTCAAAATACTGGCTATTGTTGACATTATAAAAACTGCATAGACTTATGTTTCAGGTATTTGCATGCAAAACATGCAATCCACCTTTTACACTAAATTTCTTGGTTGGGAACTGTATGTCCACATGTACAATAATGTTCACATTCAAACACATTTCTGTAAAAAGCAAATCCGTTTTTTTCCTTACTGTTTACTAAAGGAAGTACAGTATGAAACTCAGTATACAGTAATAGAACAGAAAACGTTTTACAGTAATGCTTACAGTGAACAAAACATCCATGAAACACAAGAGCATTCCGTTAAAAAAAAAGCCCCAGCAAAAAGCCCAGATAAAAAAGGGGGAACAAAAAAGCACAAAGTTACTGTATCTAATCCCTGCGATCTTCAGGGTTAGGCCACATGTTTTCATCAACATGGTCAATGATAGTAGCACGAATTTCATCACTGACTACTGTTCTTGCAGCCCTTGTAATGCCATCACCACGCATTCTTACACCTCTACCTTGCCCTCTCCTTGGGCCTGCTCTTCTCCCCAGCCCTGCTCCTCTCACTGCACCTGCACCTCCTTCTGCATCTCTCACTGCTTCTGCACCTCTCCCTCCATCTCTCACTGGGCCTGCTCTTCTCCCTGGGCCCCTTGCTCTTCCTCGTCCAGACATTACAGTGTTTGTATTTTTCTGTTTCTGTTTCCAAAAACATCACTCCTCAAAGTCCTTCTTTTATAGTAATTGAAGGAAATAACCCCTGCCACTGAGTCTAAGCCAGACTGGAATCAGCTGTGGTTGGCCCACTTTACCCAACATAAATCAGCTGTGTGTCAATTTTTCAATTGTCTTTTTTAATTTAAATTTTCAGCTGAGATATGTTGTTTTTGAACTAATATCATTGCAGAAGCAGATGTTTTTATACTGTATCTAAGGTTTGGATAAATGTTTTTGCTATTGTGGGATGTTGTGTGTTAACATTCGTAAATACTACACAAACAATCCATCATTTTGTTGGGAGGTATAGCTTGTCTGTTAAGAAAATGTAAGCATTGTGGAAATGTGTTCACTGACTGCATATTGTGTGAAAAAGACATGAAATATGTTAATTGTATGGCCAAAAAAGACTGATGCTGTGCTAATTGTGTTTAGAGTTTTGAACAATTGTCCAAACACTGTTTGGACAAATGCTTGTTAGCGACTGAAAAAAACTGTAATTGAAGAAATACAGTATAAGACATTATTTGTGTAAAAGATCTTGGGTGCCCAAGACTTATGCACAGTACTGTATATATATCCACTGAACCCAACGATGCAACAGCCATAAATTCCATTACGAACTGCTTGTTGGCAATAAACAAATGGATGAATGATAACTTTCTTAAATTAAATGAAGACAAAAATGTCCTACTATGTGGCCTCAAATCCAAAAGAGAGATGCTAACTAAGAATCTAGGAGGTTTAACCTCCTGGCTTAAACCAGAGGTGACAAGTCTCGGTGTAATCCTGGACTCAGATTTGAATTTCAACTCTCACATTAATAAAGTGACCAAAACAGCTTTCTTTCACCTGAGGAATATAGCGAAGGTACGACCATTCATAAACCAAAATGATGCAGAGAAGTTAATTCATGCGTTTATATCCAGCCGGCTGGACTACTGTAATGCACTTTTCGCTGGTCTTCCCAAGAAAACCACTGAAAGACTACAGCTCATTCAATATTTTGCAGCTAGATTATTAACCAAAACTAAAAGGAGAGAACACATTAGTCCTGTCCTAGCTACTTTACACTGGCTCCCTGTTACCTTCAGAATTGACTTTAAGGTCAATTCTGGTCAAGGTCCTCACAGACAAAGCTCTAAACGGACAAGGACCTAGCTACATGGCTAACTCTATTATAAACTACACACCAGCTAGAATAGCCTGGTCCTAACCAGACCCTCGTACATTTCATTTGTACAGAGGGTCTGGGATTGCTCCATTGACAAGCGTTAACTTCCTTGAAGGCGGGTACTCTGTTGAAGTTTAAAACTATTGGATCTGCTCAGAGCCACTCTGATCTGCCATAACCAATCGCTAGCGTTCGCCTTAGCCAACTCCTTCACCACTACTGTAACGGAGCTAGCTGCCGTAGCTGGAAAATCAAACTTTTCCCGAACCCCGTGGGGAGGAGGGCCACAACATCATGGCCACCAACAAAACTCAGCAAGGATTGTTCTTGCTCCGGCTTTAACTTATGGATATTCGGCAGCGTTGCCACAACAGACCGAATAGCTTCGCTCGCATCTTTCTCCGCCGCCATTACTGAACTACAACTAATGCACGACATCAACGTCATCGTTCTCAGCCACTCCCTCTGTTCACTGATTGGACCTACAAAAAATGTGTTTCTGAAAACCGACTAATACACCGAAATCCCAGACCTAGTACAGGAGCAAAATCAAAATTGAGCGGAAGTACGTATGAGGGCAGAGCCAGGCTACAGCTAGAACACTGCGATCATCAAATGCAGGCCTATTAGAGGTCACCAGAAGCAGTCATAAGAAGATTGGTGATGCAGCCTTTGTCAATTACGCCTCAAAACTATGGAACAAATTACCCATAAATATTAGGGAAGCAAACACGCTAGACATTTTTAAAAGACAGCTTAAAAACCTATCTTTTTACCAAAGCATTTAACTAATTTGATCTCAGAAGGGTTTTACTACTTTTATTAGTTATATTATTGTTTTTATAGATTTTTTGGATTCCCGCAAAGATTGCAGCTTGTGTTTTGACTTGTACTATTGCTTATATTGATTGCGTCACATTTTATTTATTTTATTGAGTTACATTTTATTTATATTGGGAAACCACAAAGACTGTGGCTTGAGATACCGCAAAGACTGTGGCTCGAGATACCGCAAAGACTGCGGCTTGTTTATACTGGAAAACCACAAAGACTGTGGCTCGAGATACCGCAAAGACTGTGGCTCGAGATACTGCAAAGACTGCGGCTTGTATTTTGTTGAGTTACATTTTGATTTATATTGGGAAACCTGTAATGGTAGAATTCTAGTGGCACTGTGTGGATCCGAACAGTCATGATGGCGGTTTCAATAAAATGTATTTAGTTTGTACAAATTAAGAATTAACAGAGTACTCTGGATCAGTCATTACGAAGGAGGTACTAGCCACAGGTCGTTCGCAAGAGTGATGAAGACCAACCCTAAAACTCTGCCTTATATAAACTTAGAACAAATGGTTCTTCTGATGGTCAATCCATCAATGTAGCGGTCTCTGTGATTGGTCAGCACTGCTCAGTGACAGTTTGACTCCATACCAAGTGTCCCACAGTTCTTTGATGTGGCATCTCTCCCCAAATCAGTAGATACTAAAGCCACAGGAGTTAACCAGTCAAATGGTCAACTGTCCTTTTTGTGGATATCTTCAAACAAGTATTTAATTAACACCACCCATGAAACAGGAAGGTCAGAGCAGCTTGATCAGTTAATCTATCTACACTTCTCCCTTTAGTCCACGGGAACTCAACTTCCCCGAACCTCCAGACCCAACTAAGACCCTCTGGCTCTTAGTTAGGTATCATAAAACAACACCATAAATACCTTAGACCAGTGGTCACCAACCTTTTTAGGCCAAAGATCACCGACCTTTGCCTTGGTGACCCGAAGATCTACCTATTGAGGCGTTGAGAGACAGAACAGACTCCAGACTGAACTTACAACTTAACTTTATATTTGGCCTTATTGTAATTGAATGAAATCAAACACTTTGTGAACAATATGAACAAGAAAAAACACTTTTGCAATGAGCAGGCTGGATATGAACGGTTTTATTTATAAACTGAAGTTACAACACAACACTGACAAATTTCTCATGTGACAAGTCAGTGTGATGGCTGTGACTGAACACTGTCTGTGAGTGCCTTGTAGTTTGGCTCATAAGCAGAGACAGCCAGTCTGAGGCAGTCTGTGAGGTGTCTGTCAGTAAGCCGGCTCCTGTACTTGGATTTGGTGATTTTCATCTGTGAAAATGCCATTTCACAGAGGTAGGTCGATCCAAAGTAGGCACTCACTTTTAGTGCACATGCACTGAGGAGAGGAAACTTCTCTCGGCTGACAAGTCCCCAAAAGTCACTGTCCCTTGACCTGGCTTTCAGCTCAATGTCATTTTGCAAATCAAGCATCTCCATGTCCACTCCACTTGGCAAAGCAAATGCTTTCTCGAATTGGTCTGCAACCTCCTCTGTATTAATAGGCAGGAATGGGTTTGAAAGAAATGCAGCAATATCCTTCATGATTTCTAACTCACCAAAACGTCGACTGAACTCCGCTGCCAGTTTGTCCAGGTGCACACAGTACTGCTCAGGGTGAAAGTCAGAAGAGTCTTTGATGGACTGTGACATTTTTTCCAGGTTTGTAAAGTGTGTCAGCGTCCCTTTCCTCAGATTCGTGGTCCAGACACAGAGTTTGGCCTTGAACGCATTCACTGCGCTGATCATGTGGAGGAGGTGCCGGTCTTTTCCCTGGAGTTCGTGGTTGAGCGAGTTCAGTTTTCCGGTTAGGTCCGTCAGAAACCCCAGGTCCAGTAGCCACGCATCCGTTGAAAGTTCCTCGTGCTCCTCGTTCCTTTTCGACAGAAACGTCTTAATCTCAGGCAGCAAGTCAACAAATCGCTGCAGCACTTTTCCGCGACTCAACCACCTGACATCAGCATGCAGAAGCAGGTCTCCATACGCCGAATCGAGCTCATCCAATAACGCCTTGAATAAGCGATGCTGAAGCGCTTTTGCTCGAATCGAGTTTACCACTTTGACCACCAGTGACATGACATGAGAAAAGTCCACAACTTTCCCAGCCAAGGCTTGCTGATGAATCACACAGTGATACTTCATGAAGTCGGGGAAATCCGGATCATTACGGCACAGTGCTATAAAACCAGCGTGCACACCGCACATTGCCGGTGCCCCATCGGTAGTGATTGCCACCAGTTTCTGAATGGGGATGTTCTTTTCACGGACATAGCTTTTAAAAACGTTGTAAATATCCTCACCTCTCGTTCTCTCTTTTACTTGGAGAAGAGTGAGGAAGTCCTCCTTTGTTGTAAAGTCCTGGAAAGCCATTCTGACAAATACAACAAGCTGAGCCGTGTCCATTACATCCAGCGATTCATCAAACTGCAGTGAAAAATATTCACAGAGTGACAAGTCCTCCAACACCTGTTGACCAACGTTATCCGACAGTAACTCGATCCTTCGTGTCACTGTTGTAGGACCAAGAGGCACAGCACGGAATGCAGCTTTTATGTCCTCTTTGTTTTTGAAGGTGCTGCAAACAGTCTCTGCGGTGACGGTCAATAGTTCCTTAAACAAATCCCCATCTGTAAAAGGTCTCTTGTGTTTAGCCAAAATGTGGCTAATACGAAATGACGCCTCAGTTGCAGCCTTACTTTGAGACGTAGGTTGTGAGAAAAGCGACTGTTGAGCCTTCAACTCCACTTTCAGCTCCTGAACTTTTTTGGCGCGGATTGCGCTCTTTGGTGGATAGCAGTCTTTGAATTTCGGATGGTTAGTGTTGTGGTGCCGCTCCAAATTCCCTCGCTTAGACAGTGCCTGTGGCTGGTGGCACAACATACACACACTCTTGTCTTTTACCAAGGTAAAGATGAATTCCTCCTCCCATTCATGATGGAAACTGTAGTTTTTCGCCCTCTTTCGTGGTGCCTCTGCCATGCTTGCTAACACTATGTGGACAACACGGCCGGGTAAATAAACAAACCAACGGCAACCACGCCCACAGGTATCCTGGGATAGCAGGTCTCTCAAAGGTCGTCTTCGGGAAAAAACGCCCATTTATTCTGTCGGTGAATTGCTTTGCAACACGCACAGGCCAATATGCAAATCCAGGTACAAGAGAACGCGCGTTCAGTTTAAGAATCCTCCGCGTTCATGAATTAGTCGGAGATCAGTATTTCTGAAATTATTTTGGAGATCGACAGGGAAAGTCTCCGAGATCGACACGTCGATCGCGATCGACAGGTTGGCGACCTCTGCCTTAGACCAACCTGAGTGTCCATTCTACAGAGTAAACCACACCACAGAGCCTCAGTTTCTTACATTACTTTCTATAACTAAGGAACTTACTTTTTACCGCTCAAAGAAACATAGATATTGTAACTATGTCAAAAACTGCCATAACATTCCTCAATTTTTTTTTTAAACAACATAAATCCAAACAGTCCATTAAGAAAAATAAGACTCAAATTTTCGCAGCTACCCCATTTCTAGCTTTAAATTTAGTAGGCACATCTCTTTTTAACAGCTGCATCATTACTGGTGAAACAATTGAAGTCATTACAATTGTCATCATATTATCATTAGAACCCTTTTTTTATACAGAAGTGGGAACACAATAAGAAATGCCATTCCCAAGACAAAACCCACTGTACCCCGTATACCACAAAGTCCAGTTTGTTGGAACGGATGCCATGGTCGTGCATCCGTAGTTGCCATCTTCATTTGGCTGTAGATAATCTTCTTTCAGGCAGGATAGCCTAATTGAACCAATTTGCAAACGACGATCAAATTGCTCAGGGCAACTTTCAACGACACTGCACTTTGCGTACAGCTCGGAAATTTCCTTGGTCCTACGCAGAACGCGTATCCTCTCCTTCCATCTCCAGACAAGGTGCACGCTTACAATGGTTAGCGCGTCTCCACGTTGCTCTTCCCTCTGATCTTAACCGCCGAATTAGTCGTCAGGAGAATCTGGTATGGCCCCGTCCACCTTGGGTTTTACCAGGCGTTTCAGGTACTTCACATCCAGTCCTCTGGTATCAAATCATGCAGCGGTCCAGTCATCGGATGAGGAATAGCCTCCTTCACCTGCCTGTGAATCTCACACAAAGTAGACTCCAAAAGGTTGCACATTCTCACAGAGGTCAGTTAAAGGTAACTAACTTCTTGTCGTCTGACTTAGTCTTCAAGGTTCTGTTCTCTCATTCAACTGAAGAATCCCATCAAAGAATAATCTAAATGAACAAAACTTTACCACTGAGCCCAAATCTGCCTGAGAAGTCTAAAACTTCTTTCCATCCAACAATCATTAAACAGTATCACTTCTCCAAAAATGTAACTCTACAAAATCCATCTATCAATACTCAAATGGTTTCTCTAACCTTAACTGTGAAACTTATCGTGTTTAAATTCATTTCCTCATATTACTTGTCCCACATATGAAGCACCAATAACATGACTATGCATCCATTATAAATCCTCTTGTATGCTAAAATAATGGAAACATGATGCATACATGATATCATGCAAACTTTAGAGGCATGATCTTTCCATGTGTTAACTGACAAAAATCTCAAGATAAATGTTTTATGCAGACCATACAACCTCCATTTTTATTATCATATCCTTCCTTTTCCCAAAACGCATTTTCTTGTGGATTAGTCCAAGTTCGAATCTCCATTCCACCATTCCTTTCTCCATCTGTCCGCTGTATACTGTAATTCTTGTAAAATATACTAAAACAAAACAAAATTCTCACTCTGGGTTAAATACAGTCCAATATTTTCAACTCAACAATATTATATCAAACCCTCACAGTCCTACCACAGAGCCAAACTTCTGAAGCTAAATAAAACCATAAAACCCCCATAGTCACTTTCTGTCAGTCATCAGTCAGTCATAAATTCCTAAACGTCATCTCTTCCTCTCTAAGAAGCCTACGCTTCCCTTAAAGAATCTGTAACAAATGTTGTATCAAAGTCACACAACAATTTTCCTCAAAAGAGTCCTGTAAGCCCAAATTTATCAAGTTAGGCTTATCCGGACATGGCAACACCATCTCATCACTTCCTGTAAACATATTTCAACATCAAACGTATTCTAGTTAGTTCATCAATACATGCAGGCAATCTAGAAACTGCTCCAGCTAGTGTCGGCACTAGCATTTTCCCTGTGGAATAATCATCATTGTTAGAGTGAGCCCCATATTTGCATAGAGCAAGTTGTGTCCCAAATGAAACTAAGAAACTTCCCATGTTTCCATCTTTCCCAAAATCATATATAACACCAATGATATATTTAACTATCAGTAAATATTTTAACTCTTTTCCCTTTTATGAATTAACAAGCTTACACTGAAGCAACCAACTTTTGAACCAATTTGTATAGAATAAAACTATTTTAGAAAACAACCAAATTACGTATAACCTCAACTTTTAGTCTCTTATTATCTTTTCTTCAAAAAACCTTTAGGAACAGTTCAAATGAATACCTTTATATTTCAGATTCCATTTTTATTTTTTCTGTATTTAAATTCACCTAATCAAATCTCTCTTTTTCCAAGACATGAGGAAAACTAGCATCACTACCCCAAACCAGAATTTAATCTGTATGATTCCAAAATGAAACATAGACCATAAAATGTTCTTAACATAGCCATTAGCCAAATTTATACCCCATCTATATTTCTATATACATTTACATTTATGCATTTAGCAGACGCTTTTATCCAAAGCGACTTCCAAGAGAGAGCATTACAAAAGAGCATAGGTCACTGATCATAACAACGAGATAGCCCCAAACATTGCAAGCAGCCAAAACATGAAGTATACATTGTGAAAAACCAAATAAGTGCCAAGGGGAAGAACCATAAGAGCATGCAGTTAAACAAGTTACAATTAAACAACATGAAACTCAAAAAAGTGCAAGAGTGTACCTGTAAAGAAGAAGACAAAAACAACAGTCAACAGTAAAATATTTCACAGCGAGTACAATAATTTAAAACCGTCACAACTAACCAACAGGAGCAACAAGTCTCTCAATACGAGTCATTGTGATCCTGGAGGAAATTAACATCAGGTCCAGCCAAGCATTCCTAAGGCTATATAGGTTAGATAGGTAGAACTTCATAACTTGCTTTGGCTGCAGTCCAGAACAAGCTACTTAGTTCCAACCATCACAACCACCATTTATCAGACTTAATGAGTCTTCCCAAATAATTTCAAAACCTAAAGTTATAATAACCCTCTTTATGAACCAATACCATAATAAAAACAACCTCATCACAGCCTAACTGTTTATCCCAAAACATTGTACCAGGCCCTGATAAAACTCTCAAAGAAAACTTAAAATCAAATCACAGTCAAACTTCAAACAAAAGTATACTGTAATTATTTTCTCTTTCTTATTTCAAAACCACATTGCATCTAATACCTTTATCAAAACTCTTAAAAACCTCTAAATTTTACTATTTCGATAATCATCTCTTCACACCCACAAAACGTTCTCTTGTTTCATTAAATCCATGTTTGCACAGTCAAAACTGCTCTTAGAATAAGTAATTCATGCTAGAATTACGCTACGACTCGCAATCACGTGCCCTTAAGACAAGAAAATATAAATTCTCGTTTTTTTTTTTTTTTCAACCTTTTAAATTCACAATTTAACATAAGCCCGTAAACAAACCCTTCTTTAACTCCCCAAAAGTCTTAACAAAGCATGTCATGTATACAGAATACTCCTTTGAATATTCCTATATTATTTGTCAGCCAGATCAGCATGCGCAATGCATGGACAATTTTCTCAATTCTCAAATTTGCGGACCAAAAACCCCAAATGAAAATATTTAATTTGAATATTTAGTAGTTTGTATATGATTTAATGCAACACTTCTCATTTCTCAATTACTCTTAGTTTTTACTCAATGAATCAACTCAAATAAACAATATCTATCAGCGCGCATTTCAAACTCGATTCAAACACACAGCCTCTCAGCGCGTGTTGGAACTCAAAACAAACAGCAAAGCGCTCTGGGAAAAACCTTTTTTCTCTTTTACCTTTGACCAACACAGCTGGTCGGCGTTTACCTCCTATTCACTTAATTTCGCTAAAGTATAACTTTTCCAATCCAATTAGAACCAATTTATGAACCAGGGGTTTAATTTCTGCATTCTTATGGAATAACATCACACATTACAGATTCTCCGCTCATAAATACAAGTTCTGGTCTGAAAGGCTTTAAACCTTCCTGTTTGGCTAGGAATTAGAACAAATGTTGATCATGCATTTGTAAACCACCAAACTTCGAATTAATCTAAACGGACTCATCCTTCAGCAATAATACTCACATAATTATGCAGAACTACACCCCTCTGGGACCTTTGTAAGATCTCGACGTAACGGGACTCCTTTTTAGCCCCCACCTTTCCTCGGAATTTCCGAAACTCATGTAAAATGTCCTACTCAAACAACCAAAACCTTGTTAGCAAATATATCAAAATGCTCATCAGGTAACATATTTCAAAAGTAACCAAATTAATATGTAAAATTCGCTCCAAATTCATCCATTTCTCTAAATTTGCGTCTTTGTCAATTTCTCAATTTCCGTCTGCGCATGCGTCATGCGGTTACTCATCCTGGATCTCAAATGTCCAGCTGCAATTCCTTTACTAGCCTTTTACCCGCCGCCATCGCTGTTGAGTCAGTCTGTTAGTTTGTTAACCAATGTCGTTGCCATAGTCGCAAATTCAACTTACTGGACTCTCCTCGGTCTCAGGACAGAGCAAAATGCACTTCCTCCACGTTTTCACCGTTAGCCATTAGCTATTAGCCAACAAAATCACAGCCTGGATCTTTTCCTCTCAGATCCCAAAGCTATAGTAACAGACTTTGCTCAACAGGCTGGCCTAAAACGTAACTAAAATCATGTCAACCTTTCTAATCACTTCTTCATAAACCTTCACATATTTCTTTAAACAACAGTAACATCTGTGAACTCCCACAAAATGAAAATAAAACCCAACGATTGCTTCCATGTCAATCGATATCATACGCACATGTGTTGAAATCAAATGTAAATATTGTAACCCCGTTCTCATAACACAAAACCAAAACATTTCCAGATAAATTCAATATGTAAACAAAAAATTACTTAAACAACATAACATTTCCGTTTTGAACACATAACTTTCTATAAAAGTTTCAATAACCCCGTGATTGTAATTCTTCAAATGAATATCGCTTTTGTTGCCAAAACTGGCTTTTACCAATTATCTGACCCAAGAAACGAAATTTAACAGCGCATTATTCAATATCGAATCAAGCTCATAATATAGAAAATCGGTCTGCACATAATTTCCAAAATCAAGAGTATGGCAACTCACAATATTTTCTTAAGTTTGACAAAGAAACAGAAACACATATCTGTTTTTCAACATCAAATTCAAACCAATTTTTAAACCAATACATTTCTCGTTTCAAATTCAAATTATTTTTAAAATGAGTGTTTTTTTTTGTTTGTTTGTTTTTTGCACTCATGTGGTGTGGGCTACAGCACGCAGAATGAGCTTCAATGAAAGAATCAACTTCCGCTAGGCTCAAGCGCATGCGCCTCTTTTCAAGTGGAGAATTCAGTCAGAGAATTAACATTAGCATTTTCAAAACAAAGTGTCTCCGTTTTCAAAACCAAATGCCTTCTGGCGGTAATCAGACCGATGTAAAGTCTAACATCAAATATATAACGGTTAACACAAAGTTGTAAAACAATATAACAAGTCAATCGTCTCTCCTCTACCAACAGTGTCATAACCGATAAACATCCATAATAATCTGAAGAGAATATAACATAAATTCTCTTCAAGTATTTCATCTGTGTGTAAACATTGTACGTCACCAGTTCGGAACTCAACTTCCGGTCACGAACCACTCTAGTTTGCTAAGGCTCGCCCCCAATTTCCAGAAAACTGTCAACAGTGATGACACATCTCCGGACATTCACGTACATTCTGCTCAAATTCCCACAATTAAAGCACGCATTTTGGATTGACCATTCCCAGCAAATCGTGCTGGCCTACATGTTTTTCAACAGCATGTCAACACGCTCTGCATTAGCTTTGAGCACTGCATTAGCTTTGAACTCAGTGCAACCAAGCCTATAACATAACACAACAGGGACTCAAACCCTTTGTACCGGAGAGGACTTTAACCTCTCCTCCTCTGAAAAACAAAATAATAAGTAGGCTATAGGCAATTTCAAGTCAAAGCACAAGCCGCAATCTTTGCGGGAATCCAAAGCAAATCTGTAAACAAATTCTAGGATCCTGCTTTCTTGACTTTTCCTAGATATAACCGGCTGTCAGAAGACATCTGAGTCGTAGAGGAATAGCAAATGTCTGACCTTACGTTCGTAGTCTGTTCTCGCATTCCCGCAAAACCTCATGCGCCCGCGCATCCTGCCGCAAACCCCTCTGGCTGCGGATAAACCACGGCGTTTGCGGAACAGAAAATTTCAATCGTGAATCTGTGAGGAAATAGATGACAAATTCCCCACACTATTCTATCCTAATATTTCTTTATCTCTACCTGTTCTCTCTACACAAGCTTGTAATGTAATTCAATTAGGTCCTTAAAACAACGACCCCACACTCGAAAATCCACATTTATCAATCCATATTTGCATTTGCAATAAACTATCGTTACCATACTTTTGTTTAATATAATCGATGTTTGGACAGGTCAATTCTGCCTCAAGACCACAGCCCTATTCATTTCAGAATTACAATCCATTTAACCACATTAAACCAACAATAACCAACAATGGAAAATAAAGACACAATTACCCATTTTCTTTTCTAAAACCCTTAACTTCCGACTTCGCAACTTCCAATGAAAATATACCCTAACTGCACAATCATAATTTACAAATATTCAAACCGAAAAATAATAAAAATTTTGATTTTTGTAATTTGTATATAGTTTGAATAGTAGACACCTTTAGTTACTCATACTTCTTTTAACCTCAAAAAACATAACTTGCAATTAAAACAAAAAATGAACTCGTGCGTTTACCATTACCAATTCAAT
This sequence comes from Thaleichthys pacificus, assembly GCA_023658055.1. Lineage (NCBI taxonomy): Eukaryota > Metazoa > Chordata > Actinopteri > Osmeriformes > Osmeridae > Thaleichthys > Thaleichthys pacificus. The sequence goes on from CM042862.1 coordinate 15,070,944, forward strand.
CTTTACCAATTTACTCTTTACCAATTTACTCTTTACCAATTTAATCTTTACCAATTCTCAAGTATACTTTTTTCCATTTTACTCTTGGGACTCAGAAATCAATACATTTCCTTACCCATTTTTCCAGGGACTTAAAGACACACAGCACGATATAACGCGTGAATTATTACCCTTTATGCGCTCGTCAGCACATTTCCTGCATGCTTTTTCGTACGACTTTAACGCACGGGACCAACGTTCCAACGTTCCCCCAATTTGTACGACTTTCACGTACAGGACACAGCTCTTCTCCTGTCTATGCCCTAGCCTATTACTAACTTAACCGAATTATTGACAATAGTCTAAACAACACACATTTAGACAACTCAAATCACACAGTGGCCAAAAAGAATATCTCACCGGTTCTTTCAGTATCCCGCGTCAGCCACAAAACGTCCAACGGGCGCCCCCCCTGGCCCTGCCGGAGACCCCTGGTCTCACGCATGGAGAATTCGCCGAGGGGAGCCGCCTGCCGAACGCCACAGACCAATCGAGGATACCCGTACTGGCCACCAAGTGTAATGGTAGAATTCTAGTGGCACTGTGTGGATCCGAACAGTCATGATGGCGGTTTCAATAAAATGTATTTAGTTTGTACAAATTAAGAATTAACAGAGTACTCTGGATCAGTCATTACGAAGGAGGTGCTAGCCACAGGTCGTTCGCAAGAGTGATGAAGACCAACCCTAAAACTCTGCCTTATATAAACTTAGAACAAATGGTTCTTCTGATGGTCAATCCATCAATGTAGCGGTCTCTGTGATTGGTCAGCACTGCTCAGTGACAGTTTGACTCCATACCAAGTGTCCCACAGTTCTTTGATGTGGCATCTCTCCCCAAATCAGTAGATACTAAAGCCACAGGAGTTAACCAGTCAAATGGTCAACTGTCCTTTGTGTGGACATCTTCAAACAAGTATTTAATTAACACCACCCATGAAACAGGAAGGTCAGAGCAGCTTGATCAGTTCATCTATCTACACTTCTCCCTTTAGGCCACGGGAACTCAACTTCCCCCAACCTCCAGACCCAACTAAGACCCTCTGGCTCTTAGTTAGGTATCATAAAACAACACCATAAATACCTTAGACCAACCTGAGTGTCCATTCTACAGAGTAAACCACACCACAGCCTCAGTTTCTTACATTACTTTCTATAACTAAGGAACTTACTTTTTACCGCTCAAAGAAACATAGATATTGTAACTATGTCAAAAACTGCCATAACAAACCACAAAGACTGTGCTCGAGATACCGCAGACTGTGGCTCAAGTTACCGCAAAGACTGCGGCTTGTGTGTTTTGGATTCCCGCAAAGACTGCGGATTGTATTTTGTTGAGTTACATTTTGATTTATATTGGGAAACCACAAAGACTGTGGCTCGAGATACCACAAAGACTGTGGCTCGAGATACCGCAAAGACTGCGGCTTGTGTGTTTATACTGTAAAACCACAAAGACTGTGGCTCAATATACCGCAAAGACTGGCTCGAGATACCGCAAAAACTGCGGCTTGTGTGTTTTAGATTCCCGCAAAGACTGCGGCTTGTATTTTTTAATATTTGTATTATAACTTTTATCACTTGTATTATTGTTTTTATTGATTTTATGTAAAGCACCTTGAGCTGCAATTCTTGTATGAAATGTGCTATATAAATAAAGTCTTATTATTCATTTGACAAACATCTCTGAAAGAATCTCCAGGCATGGCCAATCCTGGCCTGACACTGGTCTGCCGTGATGTAATTGCATGCCTCATCCATGGCCTGGAGAAGAGTAACTTGTTCATGAGGGTGTCTATCGTACACCTCCATTTGAAGAACAATTCCTCAATAGGGTTGAGGAAGGTGGCAAGTACAAGGCTGTAAATTGACAAAGCAATTACAAGGCCCGCATACCTACAGGTGCTGCTGGTTTTCAAATCTGAAAACATGATGGTTTAGTCCAATTTGTTTATGTTTCATGGAAATTGGTGTCAATGGATTTCGTTATACTGAAACTTTCATGTTCTAAACTTGGAATATTGTTTGTCAGTTTCTATAAAACTATGCATTAAGAGTAATGCAACAGTTACTTATCATTTTGAGCAGTAGTATCAATTGACAGTTAGATTATTGTAATGTAAGGAAATGACAGACATTTCAGATGTTGTGTGAATTGCATTTTAAAATCGTAATACTTAGATGTTAAGTTGTGTCATTTTGAACAGATGATTATAGTTCAATGAACAAATGATCTACGGTTGTACACCATCTATCGAAACAGTAGCAATGTTAAACAACCCTGTCTTCTACATTTGGCCACAGGTTCTCATCCACATCATATTTTATGTAATCTTGGGCAATACAACTAGTCCATCCCTGACTATCTTCTGCCGATATGTCCTGGCAACCAGCTTTCATTGCTTCCAGGAGAGGAGTTAATTTATCTAATTGTTTTGATAGTATTTCACTTTTCTGATTGAGAATACATTTCAATATTACTATAGAAATGTAGCAAATTGTTGTTGTCTATTCAGTTATGTTTAGAATAAATTTAACAGTTTTGAAAAGAGTATGTAAACGTGCAAATGGGCTTCTGGGTACATACATTTTTGGTGGTGTTTGTGTCTGTGTGAGAACATAATTAATGGGATTTGAAAGATGTTGTTTATGATTGTATTTTGTGCCAAAGCAATAAAAAATTATCCACAGTTTAGCCCACAGACTGATGTTGTGCTCACTGTATGAAGAGTTTTGAAAATGTGACCTAAGTATTGAGAAAATAGGTCTTAATAAACTAATACTGTTCAGTCTTATCCTGTTCCTTTTCCAGCTACCTTGAAATAGGCCAAACTTAAAAGTTGCAGGGCTGCTGGCTTGAATCACTATTGATATCAATAGATTAGTATCTATTGATATCAATAGTATATAGCTGTTAACAATAGAAAATAAAATGTTCTCTATCTTCTTATCTCTGGTTCTGTGGCAGGACTTGGAGGCCCATCTGGCTGGGGAGGAGGATGCCAGGCAGAAGCTGCAACTGGAGAAGGTCACCACCGAGGGCAATGTCAAGAAACTAGAAGAGGACATTCTGGTCATGGTGGACCAGAACAACAAACTGCTCAAGGTGCGTGTATGTGTGTGGAGGGGTGTTTGCATGTTTTTTTTATGTGTGTGTGTGTCATCACCCTTAATCACAATGCCATTATTCTACTCCTTTACTTAGGAGCGGAAGCTTCTAGAAGAGAGAGTGGCGGATTTCAGCTCCAACCTTGCAGAGGAGGAGGAAAAATCTAAGAACTTGACCAAGCTGAAAAACAAACATGAGTCCATGATTTCTGACCTGGAGGGTCAGTTTCTGATCCTTGACCCCTCCTTGAACCTTTAGACCCTACTTATTTAAAACACCCTATTTTGGTGATCAGGCCAGCTTAGTGGCCTGCATAGTGATGCATGGCTTTAATCTTGTAATATATATTATTTGCTGTAGTTATTTAAATGCATTTAATTGCATCCTGATGCACTGTACCTATGTGTTCTAGTGCAAATGAAGAAAGAAGAGAAAGGAAGACAGGATGTGGAGAAGGCCAAGAGGAAGCTGGAAGGGGAGCTGACTGACCTCCAGGAGCAGCTAGCCGACCTACAGGCCCAGATAGCCGAGCTCAGGTCCCAGCTTGCTGCTAAAGAGGAGGAGTTGCAGGCCACGCAGGCTCGGTAAAAAACACTGATGCAGCTGGCTAAGATCTGTAGCACCGCAAGCTTGGAACATGCTAAATGTTGTAGCCCCTCAAGCTATAAACGGTCTTGCCTGACTGAACTCGCGCTAAGCTTCATAACACCTCCAGCTTGGAACATGTTACTATCTTGAGGTGTAGCACAGCAAGCTACCTTCTATCTCTGTGTTTCTTCCCCTCCCTCCCTATCCCCCTACATCCCTCTCCTCCTCCCTTCTTTCTTTCGGAGCCAGTCTGGAAGAGGAGAGCGGGCAGCGCGCGATGGCGGTCAAGCGTGTGCGGGAGCTGGAGGCCCTGTTGGGAGAGGTGCAGGAAGACTTGGAGGCAGAGAGAGGGGCGAGGGGGAAAGCCGAGGCTGCCCGCCGGGACCTGGGGGAGGAGCTGAATGCCCTGCGCTCTGAGCTGGAGGACACCCTGGACACCACTGCTGTCCAGCAGGAGCTCAGGTCAGAAACGCAGGGTCATGGTCCTGTGGTGACCTCACACTGACTGCATGGCCAATGTACTAGCACACGCCCATGACCGTATACTAATCATTCATAACCGGACAGACAAATTTAATTTAAGAGGTGGTGGTCTGATTAACACTTGTGAAAGACTAAAGGACACCTTGGGTATACTTGGCCAGTAATCTGTGCATTTCTGATGCCCAATGTGTACTATGTTACTATGAATGGTTGTTGTCACTTCCAGGGCGAAGCGCGAGCTGGAAGTGATCATGTTGAAGAAGACCATGGAGGAGGAGGTGCGCAGTCACGAAGCCCAGGTCCAGGACATGAGACAGAAACACACCCAGGCTGTGGAGGAACTGAATGAACAACTGGAGCAGGCCAAGAGGGTACACAGTGCACATTCATACACACATACACACTCACATATACACACACACTCACACATTATGTACTAACAATCATATTTGCCTAAATGGACACACACCAATAATCTCAATTACATCCTCTCAACTTATCCTTCAACCGCCCCCCAAAAGGTAGATCTGAGCCCAGTTAACCCCTATGATCACTTTTCTCCATAATTTTTCTCTCCCTCTCCTCATCCCTCCATCCTCTAGGTCAGGGCCATCCTGGAGAAAGCAAAACAGGCTCTGGAGAAGGATTCATTGGACCTAGGTGCAGACCTCCACTCACTGACCAGCGCTAAGCAGGAAGTGGAACACAAGAAGAAGAAGGTAGAGTCCCTGCTGGCTGACCTGCAGTCACGCTTCAAAGAAAGCGAGACGCAGAAAGGGGAGCTGGGAGATAGAGTCTTCAAGATAACCGTGAGTGTTCAGTTCGACTCATTCTCCCTGTTTTTCTGCCTCCTGATAAAGAGAGACTCCTGTACTGTACTCCTGTACTCTCTCTCTCTCTCTGTCCCTCTACCCCTCTTTTTATCACTTCTAATTTGTTTGTCTAATTTTTCTCATTTACAGTATAAATGTGTCTGTCTCCCCTCCCCCCTCTCTCTTACGCTTCTCTCTCTCTCTTTTTCTGTCTCTGTCAGGCGGAGTTGGACAGTGTGACCAGTCTTCTGAGTGAGGCAGATGGGAAAAACATCAAGTTGAGTAAAGACTTGACCAGCCTGGGCTCTCAGCTGCAGGATGCACAGGTGATAGAGAGAAACACAGTCATTGTTGCAGATAACACTGATCTTTTTGTCTTTTCTCTGCTGTAAATTTTGTGGCTAATGCGGAATTTATCCGCATCTCTCTCTCTCTCTCTCTCTCTCTCTCTCTCTCTCTCTCTCTCTCTCTCTCTCTCTCTCTCTCTCTCTCTCTCTCTCTCTCTCTCTGCCTTCGTTCTTTCACCCCCCGGTGTCTCCAGGAGCTGCTGGCTGATGAGACTCGTCAGAAGCAGAGTGTGTCTGGGCGCCTGCGCCAGATGGAGGACGAGAGGAACAACCTGTTGGAGCAGCTGGAGGAGGAGACGGAGGCCAAAAGGAACGTGGAGAGACAGGTGTCCAGCCTCAACATGCAGGTCAGTACTGGTACAGACAGGCAGGTAACCAGGCAGGCAGACTGTTACCACCACATCACGCACAAAGAGGTGACACTACCAATACGTCATTATTCACCACACGATTCAGTTTGAGAGTTTTAAAAGAATTATGATAAACATCTAAAACACATGATCACCCACATTACCCTGCTCCCTCCCAGCTGTCTGACGCCAAGAAGAAGTTAGAAGATTTGTCAGGGACAGTCGAACAGCTGGAGGAAGTAAGGAAGCGCCTGCAGCGGGAACTAGAGGCAGCAGGTGGCGAGTATGAGGAAAAGGCGTCAGCCTACGACAAGCTGGAGAAGAGCAGGGGCCGGCTGCAGCAGGAGCTGGAGGACCTGCTCATGGACCTGGACAACCAGAGACAGCTGGTTTCCAACCTAGAGAAGAAGCAAAAGAAGTTTGACCAGGTCTGCGATGGCTTGTGAAAAGTTAATTGTTCAGACAAGATGTTTACTAATAGTTTGTGGCATGAGTTGTAAGTGATGCAATTTAGCTCTTGATATTTTTGGAGTTTGTTTTCTGCTATATGTTGTTAATTTTTTTTTAATGGTAACAACATTTAAAACAATGGTTTTAGATGGCGCAGTGACAGTCCACCCTCAGTCAGCAACTTCTTTTCAGGTGTTTCTCTTCTCCTCTCACTATGTTTCTTCCCATTCCACAATATCATCCTCCTCCTCTTCCTCCCCCCATTACTCCCCTCTCCTGCCACCCTTGTCCATTAGATGCTGGCGGAGGAGCGTTCTGTGTCAGCCAAGTGCGGCGAGGAGAGAGACCGGGCGGAGGCGGAGGCCCGGGATAAGGAGACGCAGGCTCTGGCACTGGGACGGGCGCTGGATGAGATGCGCCGCACCCAGGAGGAGGCAGAGAAGAGCAACAAGGTCCTCCGTGCCGAGATGGAGGACCTGATCAGCTCCAAGGATGACGTGGGCAAGAACGTGAGACATTCCTTTCTAAAAGACTACGGGGGGCTGAATTGGCACATTGGCAGCATTAAAGAGGTGCTACCCTATCTTTTTCTCCCTTCCTCTCTCACCCCCCCTCCACTCTCCTCCTTCACCCATCCTCTACTCCCTACTCCCCACCCATCCTCTACCATCCTCCCCTCCTCCAATCCTCTACCATCCTCCCCTTTGCTCATCCTCTACCACTTTTAAAGTTACTAGCTACTCAGCATGCCACAATTTTGTTGTTATATCACCAGTTTTTCTCTTGCGTGTTGTTGTCTGCTCTCCAGGTTCTCTTGCACTTGTTATGTGCCACCCCATTGTAGCCTATCTTGTACACACTGTCGGTGTCACCCCAAGCCCGAATATGTTAGCGGGTGCTAACGTAAAGCCCTGTCTACCTCCCTCCCCAGGTCCACGAACTGGAAAAGGCCAAGCGCAGCCTAGAGGCGCTGGTGGAGGAGATGCGCGTCCAGATGGAGGAGCTGGAGGACGAGCTGCAGGTGGCAGAGGATGCCAAGTTGCGTCTGGAGGTCAACAACCAAGCCCTGAGGGCACAGTGCAACCGTGAGCTACAGGCTCGTGACGAGATGGACGAGGAAAAGAAGAGGCAGCTCCTCAAACAGGTATCAGTCTGTGGGACACTTTGTGTTAACAAAAACAATTTGTTTGGCATGTGTGAGATAAACTCTACACTGTGTCCCATTACCACTACTTAAATCTCACACCAGCCATTTGAGCTCTTCTACAGTTTTCCTCCCAACTCCCTCTGCTCCCTCTACCCTCCCATCTCCAACCCCTCCCTCTTTCTCCTCCCATTTCTCCCCCTCCTCCCTCTGTCTCTTCCCATCTCTTTCCCCTCCTTCCTCTGTCTCCTCCTATCTCCCCTTTCTGTCTCCTCCCCCCCCCCCCCCTCTGTCTGTCTCCTCCCATCTCTCTCTGCCCCCTCCCTGTCTCCTCTTATCTCTTCCTCTGTTGCCGGCAGGTACGTGAGCTGGAGGCGGAGCTGGAGGACGAGAGGAAGCAGCGTGGCCTGGCCATGGCGGGCAGGAAGAAAATGGAGGGCGAGCTGCAGGACCTGGAGGAGCAGGCAGAGAGCGCAGGCAGGGGGCGGGACGAGGCCGTAAAGCAGCTGCGTAGGATCCAGGTCTGGGTTGTATATGCACTTATTGTCATACACACAAAAACACATGGTTCCTAAAACCTTGCTTTCTGGGGCCTGAGATACAGTATATCTCTCCTCCTCCCTACCATTTCCTCTGCTCTGAATTTCCCTAAACCCTTCTTTGCTTCTTCCACCTCTGCTTGTCTCCTTCCTAGGGCCAGATGAAGGACCTCCAGAGGGAGCTTGAGGACTCTCGGGTAGCCCAGAAGGAGGTGCTGGTCTTAGGCAGGGAGTCCGAGAGGAGAGCCAAGGCCTTGGAGGCTGACATCATGCAGCTCCAAGAGGTTTTGTAGACATACACAACCACACGCTGTGTCCCAAAATGTCCAGTTCTGCACTTATAACCTCACTTTCTTTCAGAAGTATGCTCACTTTCTACCCTCTCTGTCTATCTCTTCCTCTCACCTTGTTTTTACACTATTTAACTTCCGCTATAACCATCCCAAACTTACTATTTACCAACCTACCTATTTACCTACTGTACCTATTTACTATGTGCCTACCTACGTACTATTTACCCACCTATCTACCATTTACCTACTTATCTACTTACTATTTACCTACCATTTTCCAACCTACCGATATACTTACTATTTATCCATCTACCAACCTATCCAACTACCTACCATCTCTCTCTATGTACTCCACTTCATCTCCTTTCTATCCTCTGAAAACAACCCGTCTTATAGTATTTTACAATCGCTATGACAATTTTTTCAATACTTAAAAACAAGTTTCCTAAACTCTTGACACAGTTAGCACAACATTTGTCTGTGTTGGCTATACAATTAACATATTTCTTGTTGCTTTGACACAAAATGCAATCGATTTTTACTGCCCAATTTACCAATCCTTTCACACTGTATGTCAGAACAGATAACATCATGTTCAAAACCTAACTTATTGGCTAAAGTCAAAGTGAACAGCTGTTCATATTGTGAATTGAAACACAAATATATCCCCTGTATTTTATTCCATTGCTACTGAGAAACAGCTGGTTGAAGTTATGCAAACAAATCACAGCTGATTCCCAACTAGGAAACACTCAGGTGTTGAGGTGCTTTCAATCGCATGACCATATGGTATATAAAGAGGACCTCTTTGGGCTGATCTTGTGTGGAAAAATAACAATATAGAGCAACACCAAGAAAGTAAAAAAAAAATGCCTGCATGAGGGAGAGGAAGACAAGTACCAGGACAAGGGAGAGGAGTGGGACATGGGCAAGGGAGAGAGAGGTGTTAGAATGCGTGGTGGCGCTCAGAGAAGGGTCAGAGCTAGGGTAACTGATGACATACTGTAAATGGCAGCGATATTGCATATTTCTGTTATCTTGCAGTAATGTCCTGTTGCAAATGAAGCCTTTACTGCAGCAATTCTCTGTCTTCTTTTTTCATAAACCGTACATTCTATAAAGCTACTCTGAGATGGGTCATTCATTTTTTGTACTGAATTTCTGCAGCAAAAGAAACAAAATGCATGCATTTACTAAACCCAACAAAACAAATGTAGAGGCTTCAAAAGAAACTGCATTTCAAAACACAATCTATGATCCATATACTGTGAAACCTGACACAAAAGAATGCAGTTTCTGTAATTCTATCTGATGTTAGTGTTTTTATGACATTGTGCTATGATTGACTAAATGTTCCTGTTGAAAGAGAACATGTTAGTGCTTTGGTAGACATGGTGTATTGTTTAGTGTATGTTTGTGTTATGAAAATTAGTGTTGGAGTTTAGTTAACAATGTGTGATTTTGAGCATTAAATTAACCGTTTTGCCAATCGTGAGTTGTAGGTGTGTTGGTGCGTTAAGAGTTTAGTCTTCAACCCCCATTCCATCCATCCCCCATTCATAGGGACTGTCCACAGCCGAGAGGACCCGTAAGCAGGCTGAAACAGAGAGAGACGAGCTGTCTGAGGAGCTGGCCAGCAACACGTCTGGGAAGTGAGTGACTGTCGGATACAGGCACCCTTGGGCCTTAGGTTGCAAAGGGGTGGAAAGTTTCCAGAAACTTTTCATGGGTTAAGCCTGTTGAGTTAAGCTGGGGAATTTTGGAAATGTTCAAAGCTGAGAACTTCACTGGAATGATATACAACATTTACGTTCCCTGTTATAGGCTAACCTGTAATTTAGCAAATTTCCCGTTAGTTTCCCATTTAGAAAATTCCAGGAATTTTGCAACCCTACTTGGGCCTGTTACGAACCCTGTGGCTCTAGCAGTCTAGGGTAGGTGGTACAGAGACCCGTAACATTGAACTCATGCAAGTCAGTGCAGTCTAAGGCGCACAGCGAGAACAATCGACACAGACCAACCAAAGCTACCGTCAAACAGCAATGTTTAATATAAATACACGGTAAAGGGGGTTAGGGAAAAGGGGCTGAGCTGGACCCAAGAAATGAAAGAATATAACCAAAACACCCCTAACTGAACTTGCCTGCCTCAAGTTCTCTAGGCTGACTACTAACTCAAAAATACAGGGGGTGGTCCGCTCAGTTCTAACTAGTGTGCTTAGACAACGCGTTACCTACAGGTTGTGTATGCCCAAGGGCGACTTGCTAAGAACCCCCTTTTCCCAGGGACATAGGGATAAACAACACAGGTATAACAGGGACTTAAACAGCTAACAGAAAACAACTGACTAGTAGTGATGTTATGCTCGATACCGTGCTCACGAAGCAGTATCGACCTTTCGAAACAATTTGTACCGACACAAACGTGTCGAGCGTGGCTTCAAATGGGCAAAAACCATGTGATCACCTGTCGAAGTGTCGAAGTGACGTCCGAAGCTTCGGACGTCACACGAGCAGCTGAGACAAACTGCGTTTTATTCAAACGCTTAAAAGGACATCAGAAATCACTAATATTCGTAGGTTATAGAGAGGAGACAGGCCTATTTACAGAAGCTATAGAATATATTCATTGACAGAGCCAGAGATACAGATAGATTGCCAGAGCTAGATAGACACACAAGCACATACATCTTTCTCTTGTTTTACCTTCAAATGTGGCCTTTCCCAGTTGCAAAAGCATGTTCCAAAACCTGAGCCGATAGTCTACATTATCAAACAATAAGTTATTCATTTAGCATATACTTCCTCTAAAACGAGGTCCCCGAGACTCGAACTCGCAAGATCAGTCTATAAGGCAGAGCTCTTAACACGAGGCCATACAGAACATAACTATGCTTGAGAATATTGCTATAAGAACCGGAACAAAAATATTATGAATGTAAAATAGCAAAGCCATTACGTTGTTTATAATACAACAAGATATATGCTAACATATTTTTGACACTAACAAATCAACACATTTGTCACATAACCTTTATTTATCAAGTTGTCAATGACGATTGTGAGACTGACGTCTCGAGGACTTGACGTCACCTGATTCCTTCCATCGCTCGATACAGTCGCCATACCATAATTCGACCAGCAGATGTCCCTATGGAGAAGATGTATCGAACGCTTCGAAAAAGCGATACTTTTTCGACACAATGTGTCAAATAGCTCGTTGCTTCGGAAAGCTTTGTTTCCCCCATCACTACTGACTAGATGACAGTAGACAAAACCCCACAGCAGGCCATACTCGCATGAAACATGTATAACAGAATGAGGTGTATGCTGAACTAAGTGGGGGATGCATGTAAGAAATGTTTGTATGTGTGTCAATGTGGTGGAAAACAAAAAGAGTCCTCCTGGCGATCCAACTGACTGGGTTTTCATACTGGGAGGTGCGAGGCAATTAGGACGGGTGTCCGCTGATTGGTTCCTCCACAGTCAAGCAAGGCGGGGAACACCAAGGAGCTTAATCAGGAACATAGGGAACACCTGGGGAAACTACAGGAGGGAGAAACCACAAACGCATATAGGGGAGACCAGCATGCGTAACAGGGCCTTCTTTTCTTGGTCTGAGACAGTATCTGTAAAGAATACTGGGAAGGAGAAGGATGTTTCAAACAGCCTCCTCCTTACCAAACCTATGGAGACAATAACCCTGCCTGTATACTGATCCAGTTTATTTTTGTCACCCTCCTCCTTCTCTCATCCTCTTCTTTCTCCTCCCTTCCACGTCTCCCCTTCATCCTTTTTCCTTCCTCCTCCTCTCCTTCCCCTAATTTGCCCCAATATCCTGCCACCCTTCTCCTATTCCTCTCCTCCTCAGGTCAGCTTTCTCTGATGACAAGCGGCGCCTGGAGGCCAGGATCAGTCAGCTGGAGGAGGACCTGGAGGAGGAGCAGGCCAACGTGGAGACCCTCAATGACCGCCTCAGGAAGACCCAACAGCAGGTTGTACAGCGTGTGCACCAGGAAGGGTATAGGGAGGAAGAATGTGTACAGAGAAGGGTATAAAGGAGAAGTGTGTACTAGGAAGGGAATAAGGAGAAGGAAGGTATACTCGGAAGGGTAACAAGGAGTGTGTACTAGAAAGAGTATGGAGAGATCTGTCCACTGGGAAAAGGATTGCACTACGAACAGTTTAGAGATGACTATGGACTAGGTAGTGCATAGAAAGAACTGTGCACTAGGGAGGGTATAGGGAGGAGTGTGTGCTAGAGGGGATATAATAAAAATAATAAGAAGAACACTTTATTTATATAGCACATTTCATACAAGAATTGCAGCTCAAAGTGCTTTACATAAAATCAATAAAAACAATACTATAAGTAATAAAACCCTTCTGAACACAGGCCGCAATCTTTGCGGGAATCCAAAACACAATCAATAAAAACAATAATACAAGTCAGAACACAAGCCGCAGTCTTTGCGGGAATCCAAAAAATCAATAAAAAACTTGATACAACTAATAAAAGTAATAAAACCCGTCTGAGATCAAATTTGTTAAATGCTTTGGTAAAAACATTTTAAGCTGTCTTTTGAAAATGTCTATATATATAGGGAGGAGTATACATAGGGAGGGTATAGGGAGGAATGTGCACCGGGTGGGATATAGGGAGGAGTGTGCTCTAGGGAGGGTATAGGGGGGAGTGTGTGCTAGGGAGGATATAGGGAGGAGTGTACACAGAAAAGCACTGGTAGAACTGTGTACCTTGTATGTCTCAAGGTGAAAGCCAAAATAGAGAACCTCAATAGTCCAAGGAAGAGCATCTCTCCACTTTTGACCTCAAACCCCCCCTAAGCTAGCCTATCACCAGAACAATTCACAAATGTGCATTACTCTTGAACCTCTCAGTTAATTTCTGATTTCCAAGGGGCATCATCAACGGGACCAAAATGCAGTTGGATGCAATTGTATAGATACAACCAATCAGAGTATCAATACGTCATCTTGGTTGTTTACGACAATGCCTAAATGGCTCTCTTCTGTACAGTCATTATATGGAACCCACCTCATATCAGATACATGGTTGTAATTGGCCTGACCAGATTCTGGTCGGATGGAAATCTGTTTGAATGGGAGGGTGCCCAGACCCATCTTCCAGAGCAAATAAACCATTAGCTGGCTGATTTGTCTGGTTCCCAGGCCACCCCTTACCCACCTCCTCCCCTTACCCACCTCCTCCCCATCCACCCTCAGATTGAGCAGTTTAGCGAGGAGCTGCAGGCGGAGCGCTCCTCCTCCCAGACAAGAGAGGGCGCCAGGCAGCAGCTTGAGCGGCACAACCGGGACCTCAAGGCCAAGCTCCAGGATATGGAGAGCCAGGGCCGCTCCAAGCTCAAGTCCTCCATCGCTGCCCTGGAGGCCAAGCTGCACCAGGTGGAGGAGCAGCTGGACATAGAGAGCAGGTGGGGGAGGCAGTGTATGGTGGGAAATTTAGTCTGTGTACACGTGATAAACTGCAAGTGCATTAACAGGTTGGATAGGAAATAAGTGTTTTTCAATCATGTAACAAAATAAATCAAACTATAGTGGTACTATGTAAAAATCTATTAATGAATACTTTGAGAAGTTGTATAGTTTGTTAACTGACTAGTGCACAGTGCCCCTGATGCAGTCAGTGATAAAGATGTCAGTGAAACACATAAATACAGATTACTTGAACTACAGATAGTGCATAGTGCCTGTGATAAAATTGGTGGCACACACACACAAGAATCCTGGAATTATAGATATGGCAAAGTGCCCGCGATGATGTTGGTGACACACACAGATGTCTGGATGACATTTCTTCTCAGTGGTTTTGGTACTATATTTCTCAGATCACAACTGAAATTCTATGTAATCTCTGAAGTACTTGTTCAACCTCCACATCTATTCTAGTCAAATTCCAATGCTGTGGTAGCTTTCATTCATGCAAATGATTATGTAGCCTTCCTTTGTCTACTGTTTCCTATGTTATTAATTGATTATGTTGATCAAAATTGGTTCTCTGTTACATTGACATTTAGTCATTTAGCAGACGTTCTTATCCAGAGCGACTTACAGTACAGTAGGTACAGGGACATTCCCCCTGAGGCAAGTAGGGTGAAGTGCCTTGCCCAAAGACGCAACGTCATTTGGCACGGCCAGGAATCAAACTGGCAACCTTCAGATTACTAGCCCGATTACCTAACCGCTCAGCCACCTGACTCCTGTTAAGTTATCTTACCAGCAAAAACATCTACATATTTAGTTCATAACCGAAGTCATTACATGCACAATGGTTGAGCCAGTTTTTATAATTGTAGGCCTAATTCACCATACAGCGCTTGTACATTTGCAATGTGCTGGCAGTTTTTACATCAGTAAACACATGAATTTATGTAACAAAATTCACTGATCTATACTGAAAGTATTTCCACTTTATATTGTAGTTCTGTTCGCTAGCCAGCCCCTTTGAAAGCAGCTGAATATCCGTTGTAAAAGCGAAATAAATAACCAAACAGAATTTCCATATTTTCCTTACTGCGCTTCGTTTAATTTAATTGTGAATGCCTTTGTGAATCGCATTCATTCAATCGTGGCAGCCCAATGCACTCCGTTGGATTATAAAAAGGACACCTGCAAAATATTAACCTGGTTCTCGAGTCGACACCGGCAAGATATTAACTTTGCAGAGTGCCCGGTTCTTTCTTTGATTGTGGGAAACGAAACCCATTCTAATTTGTACACACAGATTCCTGTAATTAATAGAGATACCATTGTGGACTGGGGAAAGAGTCATTGAATGTCTTGAATTAGATTTTTAGGACAAATTTGGATGTATAAATGTATTTCAGAGAGAGACAGAATGGTGCTAAGACCATGCGTCAGAAGGAGAAGAAACTCAAAGATCTGACCATTCAAATGGAGGATGAGAGAAGGCAGGCGCAGCAGTACAAAGACCAGGTAATGTCCTCCAGTTTTTCTCTCATATTTCCTGGGAGTTTTTTTCCTGTTCCTTTAGACAAGGAGCCCATCAATAGGCATCTGTGAAGGCCTCGGTGACTTTGCTTGTAATTTGATTTGAGCAACACACAAACACTGTGTCACAAAAAATATATACACATAACCTCATACTGGCACAGTATGTTGGTACCTGTAGCTAATTTAACATCCAGGATTACGTGTTATAATATCCGTCTCCTACTCCCCCTCTCCTCAACATCACCCCGTCTCTATATCCATCCTTCCATCCACCCTTTCACTCACTTCATCCCACCTTCTGTCCTATCCACCCAACCTTCCTCCTCTCATTCCACACATCCCCTCATCTATCTCTGACTTCTTATATACCTCATGTCCATGATCCCTCCCTCCCTCTCCTCCCTCATCCCATCCCATCCGCAGGCTGAGAAGGCCAGCGTGCGCGTGAAGCAGCTGAAGCGTCAGCTTGAGGAGGCCGAGGAGGAGTCTCAGCGCGTGGCAGTGGGCCGCAGGAAGCTACAGCGGGAGCTGGACGAGGCGTCTGAGTCCAATGACGCACTTGGTCGCGAGGTCTCATCCCTCAGGAGCAAAATTAGGTAACTCAAGTCACAAGTATTCTGGCTTATACACCAACTAGCTAATGTACTAACATTTCAGTGCAATAAGGTAGGCTGAGACTTCTGTCCTAATCACCATTCTTCATCTGGGTTAGCCTACCTAACTTGGTTTACAACTGAAGCACTTTTTCCCCCAAAAAATACACAATACACAATCGTGACCTCAAGGCCAAATCTGCCCATCAAACAATCAGTGATGAATCTACAACAAACCTCTTTGTGATGCCACTGTTCCTCCTCTTCCTCTTCCTTTGACTGGTACTACTCTGCTTCAACCCTGTACTTCTCAGATACTACTTTTAGCTCTCTCTCACACACAGGGTTTACTGCAAAAATATTAATTTTATCACCATCTTGGAGCAAATAGGGCATATTCTATTTCCTTTCTGAGGCTACTGCTTGTGCTTGGACAAAGCAGGTTTAACCTCTACTTGTCCCCTGTGACTGTCATTCTTCTATCTCCTATCTTCATCTATCTTCTTTCTCTAATTCCCACTTTTCACAACATTCCCCGGATTTCCCAGGCGTGGCGGGGAGCCGTCTTTTGGCGGCAGCCCTCATCGTCTTGGCAGCATGGGGAACGTCAGTGCCAGTGCTGGTCGGAGAAGCAGGAATAATGACAACTGTGAGATACGAGAGGGGGAGGAGCCACCACCACCCTCCACACCACCTTTAGAACAGCATGCAGTAAATGGAGAGACTTCTCCTGATGAGTAGAGGGGAATGCACACACAGATGTCGTATGATTTTAGTTACTAGTATTCCCACAGTCTTAACCAACTGCAGCGTGACACGCTTTAATTGACTTGTAAAGGGCTATTCTTCAATTTGGGCTGGCTTTATATTTTATTTAATTATTTAAGTCTTATTGTAGTTGACACAAAATAATGATCTACATGAATTTTAGACTATATATTGAATAATGTTTCATATAGATTTTTGGAAATTAATTTATTGTATAAGAAATTATTTGTGAAGTGTTCAAAACTTCTCACTCGTACACCATTTTCGGATGTTTTGTTCGAGTAAAACAAATAACATTAGACTCAAGAGTTCATCTGCAATTGTATATGTTATTAGAAATGTGTAATTTGTCACATCTCAACACCCATTCATTCTTATCCATTCAAATTTTAATTAGATCAATTAGAGAATTTGGATTGAAAAATATCTTCTTTTTTTACATTCATTCTATAAAGAATGTATTCACCTCAAGCTTGCTTCCTTGATTTTGTTTGATCAGAAAAAAACTACACTTTTGGACGTTATGTAGGCTACTTTTATTGTGTAAAGGTTGGGAATGACACCACATGAAACATTAGCAAACTGTATATACCTCCTAAAATGCAGGCAGGTGGAAAACACGAGTCCTCAACACAAGTCTTTGCAGTTAGTACAGTGGCTGGCAAAGGGGCCAGGCAAAGCATCATGCAGAAAAAAATCCCCTGGAGGGCAGGAGTATGAGCAGAGCAGACACATGGCTTCTGAAACTCTTTCTTAAAAACCTGATGCTGCATCACAGGGTGCACCTCCATAGTCTAGAGTGGCTTCCTCTCCTCACTCGATTTGGCCAGATATGACAGAGGTTGGTGGTATATGTAAGGAATAATGCCCGACGAGGTGTACAATCTCAGCGGGTACCTTGATATCAATTTGAGGTCAAATATTAATCAAGACTTGATCAAGATGCTGTATAACATCATTTAAAATTCAGTTTGTATGGCAATGTATTCCAGTGGTAGGTGGGTGAAAATAGGAAACTAATCCCACACAGAAATTGGTTTAATGTATATGTAGGCCAATATGCTTGTTATTGTAGACGTAGAAATTGATGTAATACAGACATCAGTCTGACATCAATGATTAGTATGTTTACTTAGGATTATATAATTTAATTATATTTATACATTTATATTAATCGTCAGCTTGATTACGTTTAAATAGCATTTCTTCCAAATTGAGGCCTCAAAACGCATCCTTTTGGCACATCACCTTTTGAACTGTATGTAGCCGATACATTAATTCACGCCCAGTGATGTGCTTTTAGCTAATATTGTGCTTTTAGCTTATTGTCATGAGTATCTGGCAGTTTTCAGAAATAAATCGGTGATTGATGGCAATGTACCACAATTGTTCCCAAATGTGAAGCTCCGGCTGGAAAGTGTTAATTAGTGTTTTACAGTAGGTCTAATGTTTCACAGTGAAAAAACATTGACTTTTGATGTCTGAAAAACAAAAATTCAACAGATGTAGACACAATGCCCATTTATTGGGGATTTCTCCAATAGTATGAACCTGCAGAGCCGGAGACCCCGGAGAGCTGCAGTTTCAGGACCGCAGTTCTAGGACCTTCGTTTTATCTGACAGCGCCACCTAGCGAATTGGATGACGAAAGGCAGTGTCACTAGATCGCAACAAGATATTTTAATGGTTTAAAGAAACAAGGAAAACTCTGGCATATGTGATGTTTGATGACACAATTATATAGAAAGGTATAATATTATAAAATATGTTCTGATAATATAGAAAGGTATAATATTATAAAATATGTTCTAATAATATAGAAAGGTATAATATTTGAAAATATGTTCGAATAATAAATATTGGATAATTAAAGAAATTGAAATCACATAAAATTAGAAAATTGTACATATTTCATAGATGTCAAGATCCAGTGTAATTAAGCAAATTAAGGAAGATAAAATAGTCTAAAGAAAAGGTGGAACATATATCAATGTGATAAAATGAAGTAAGCAAATTAAGGAAGGCAAAGCACGGCAAGTTTATTTATATAGCAAAATTCATACACCATGTTAATTCAATGTGCTTCACATAAATACACAACGATGTGCTTCACATACATAAATACACAATGGCAATACAATGTGTAAAAAATACATTATAAATAAATAAATAAAAGCAAAAAGTGGTCATCAAAACATGATCATAACAACAGTAAATTATAGGAAATAAAAGCATGAGAAAATTAAGGCATAAAAAATACTTTTACTACTCCAGTAAGCAATAATGCTTCAAAGGAACTGTTCATAGCCAGTTAGCAGAAGGCATCTGAGAAAGTTAGGTCTTTAGTCTAGATTTAAAACTGAAAATATTTGGAGCGTTTTCTGGTAGTTGGTTCCAGAGGTGAACCGCATAATGGCTGAGTGCTGCTTCACCCTGTTTAGTTTGGACAGTGGGTTTTACCAATAGAAATGTATGCTGCGATCTGAGAGATCTGTGTGGTACGTACTGCTGAAACATGTCAGATAGATACAGTACTTTGGCCCTATCCCATTCAGTGACTTGAAAACAAGCAGCAGTGCTTTAAAGTCAATCCTGTAACTTACTGGGAGCCCGTGCAGGTATTTCAGTATAGGGGTTATGTGGTCAGTTATTTTTGTAAGAACTCTGGCTGCTGCATTTTGTATCATTTGAAATTGTTTAAGGTTTTGTAAGGCTGGGTGTCAAACCTGCCCCCACCTCTCATATGCTAAAGTCTGGAGTTTCTGGACGGTCTCAACTTGATGGCCCTCACACCCCATTCAAGATGTGGTCTGATTGGTTGGTCTTGTGTATAAAGGGAATTGTAATGCACTGTTCTGTGGATTCTTCATCTCCTGAGACCTTCTCCTCAGTTCTGGCTTGTCCTACTGTCCTACTCCTTGCTCACCTCTTTCTCTCTCTCTGATTTACAATGATCATGGTAGAGTAGGTAATATTTAAAGCTTTCATATTGTAACATGTTTGCCTTGTAATTGATTTCATTCATTTGCAATGTTATTAAATGCGTATTTCATTTAACCGTACTTTGACCATTCTTGCTCTGATTTAACCCATAGAGTCAAATACCTGGAATTATATTTGTATTGGCATTATTTGGTTCATGCTAATACACTGTTCAGTTTCCCATCTTCCTTTAAACCATAGGGGAATTCGTTTTGGTTGTTTGGCCAATATTTAACCCCCTACAGTTTTTTTTAGGAAGGCCTGTGAACAGCCCATTGCAGTAATCAACCCTACTGGAGATAAAGGAATGAATTAGTTTTTCCAAGTCATCGTTTTTACCAAATATTATTACTTCAGTTTTGTCTTTGTTTAGCTGGAGAAAGTTCTGAGACATCCAGTGGTTAATTTGCTCAATACAATCACAAAGAGATTCAAGGGGACCATAGTCATTAGGTGTCAAAGCTAAGTAAATTTGGGTGTCGTCAGCATAGTTATGATAGGAGATCAAATTATTATTTAGGATTTGTCCAAGTGGGAGCATATAAAGGTTGAATAGAAGTGGACCCAAAATTGAGCCCTGGGGGACTCCACAGGTCAAGAACGTAGGTGTTGAGGTGCAGTTGCCAACTGCAACAAAAAAGCTCCTGTCTTGTAAGTATGATTTCAGCCACTTGATAACAACACCTGAGACGCCAACCCAGTGTTCTAGTCGGTGAAGTAATATGTTGTGATCAACAGTGTCGAAGGCTGCACTAAGGTCCAGCAATACTAGGACTGATGCTTTATCTGCATCTGTATTTAGGCATATGTCATTTATAACTTTTACAAGAGCTGTTTCAGTGCTGTGATTAGCACAAAAACCTGACTGAAAGTCATCAAGGCAGTTATTCAGTGTCAAAAATGTGGTTAGCTGATTAAATACAATTTTTTCAATAATTTTGCCTACGAATGGTAAATTGGATATGGGCCTGTAGTTGTTTAATGTGGAGGCATCCAGGTTATTATTTTTCAGTAGGGGTTTTACAACAGCTGTTTTCAGTGTGTTAGGGAATGTGCCAGTCTGTAATGATGTATTTATGATTTCAAGCAGATTTGTCGTTAGGAGGTGAATGACAGATTGTAAAAAGCTGGTAGGTAGAATATCCAATTCACATGTGGAAGACTTGAGGTTTTGTACTGTTTTTTCAAGAATTTCAACGTCAATCAAGCTAAATTCAGACATCAAGTTAAGTGCTCCTCTTTTTGTTGCTGGTGGTTCGGAAGGAAGATAAAATAGCCTAAAGAAAAGGTGGAAAATATATCAATGTGGACAGGTGTGATGCCTGGAGTGACTTTAAAACGTTTTCTGGGACTACAGAGAACCAATGAACACCCTGCCTTAAAGATTGGGGCACATTTGCAGATACTCTGAACTCGTTCTAGAGTTGCTTTGATGGGCTTAACTTCACCAAAGTGCCAAAGTCAACAAAGCATTATGTCCTGAGAACATCAGTAATAACAAGCTCCTGGAGACCTGCTACAAACAACTGGCCCTGTCTTCTGTGAACTGTTCAACTGTCAAAAGTTTGGTTGCATTTCACACGACAAAATGACCACGCCACTTGTAACGCGTGTAAAAAAAGTATATTTCGTCGAAGGGAGGAAATACAACAAATATGAAGAAGCATTTGAACACACAGCATGGAATGAAGTTACTGGAATGTCATGTGTTTGATGCATTCATCAGCGCAGCTAACGTTCGCGCTTAGAGCTAAACTCCTCAAAAGTGATCACAACCACTTGTCACTGTGTGAAGCAATCTGCCTTTATTGTGTATAGTCAATCAAGTTATCTTCTGTCCCGTCGTTTGAAGCATACATTTTAGCTCCGGCATTCGTCTCCCATTATTGATCACTTCATGTTAATTATCAGAGGGCGTGTGTTATCAGCAAACGTTCGCATTGTCCATTATTAAACTTCGCATTTTAATTGTTTAACAGAATGGCCGATGTTTGACACTGTCATATTATATGATTTGTCCTTGGCCGAAAATGGAAGATTCTATAGCTAAGCTAGCGTGGCTAATAGAAGTGTAGAAGAAGAGCAACGGAAAAATGTAAATGTGTATGTATACATACTGTATATGGTGTGCAGCATTATAGAAGATTATATAAAAGAAAATGTATGTAAATAAACCCGTTTGTGCTCCCCCCCCCCCTTGCCCAATAAGAATCGATAAGAGAATCGATAAGGAATCAAATAGATAAGCAGGAATTGATAAGGAATTGGAATTGTTAAAATCTTTTCAATACTCATCCCTACTTGCTTTGGTATTACATCTGGCATTTTGAAAGTTTTAGCCCAGTGTCCTGATTTCCATGAAGATCGCATAGACATGTGCATCAACATTGAGGGTATTCCACTGTTTGAATCATCAAATATGCAGATGTGGCCAATCCTGTGCAATTTCCATGCTTTTGCACCCTTTATTGTGGCACTATTGTGGAAAAGCAAAACCCAGCCCAGTTCAAGATTACCTGTCTGATTTTCTTTAGGAGTTGCAGCAACTTAAGCAAGAGGGCATAGTCCATGGAAAACACTTCAAGTGACTGTAAAAAGCCTTCATTTGTGATGCACCAGCCAAATCATTCCTGAAGTGTATAAAGAATCACAATAGCTACTTCGCTTGTGAGTGCTGCACAGTTAGAGGCACATATGTGGGACGAGTTGCTCTTGGTGCTACAGCACCTGGTGTTGTTGCAAGGTCGGAAGCAGAATTCAGTAGACTTGCCTACAAAGACCACCAAATTGAGAAATCCCCACTGACCCTAGCTGGGATTCCATGCATTTGACCATTTGCATTGGACTACATGCACTTGGTGTGTTTGGGTGTAGTTAGGAGAATGCTTCACTACATGAAGGGAGGACCCAACACATGCAGACTGTCTTTTCAGAAAAGGAGTGAGATTTCGGATAAACTCAAGGCATTGAATGGAGAACTGCCTAGTGAGTTTATACTGGACCAGTGGTTCTGAGAAGAGTGGTTTCACATGCTGTATACAATCACTTTCTTTCCTTGATGGTTGCGGTGTCAATACTGTTGAATTCTGATGATGCAGAGCGTGAGGACTACTTGGACTATGTCAGAGAGCTACACACTATGTGAGGAAGTGTGAGGATATATATGGAAACACCTTTACTGTGTACAATGTGCACTCACTAACTCACTTAGCAGATGATGTAGAACACTTCAGATGTTTCATGCTTTCCATTTGAGAACTACCTGCAGACCCGCATCTCCACAAAACCACAAGATTGTTGTTTTATCCTTCAGAACAAGGACTTTGTCTTTGTGAAGGAAATATGCAAAGAAGGCACCTTGGTTTGTGATGTCCTACGCCAATGCCACACAGAGTTTCTTCAATGATCCTTGTGATTCTAAACTGCTCAACATCGTCCGTGTTAGTAACATGAGCATAGCTAGACGTCGACTGATCAGCAAACAGCAGTTGCATCGTAAAGTTGTCTGTCTGCAAGCCAACCCATGCTGCATCATATAGAACGCAAGTAACTGAATTGTAAGGCCAAATCCCAATACTCTGTCTTACCCCTACCCCTAGCCCTTAGTTTACCCCTAGCCCTACATAGCCCTATGAAATGAGACACCACTTGGTTACAGTTACGTATATCGATGTCTCCAAAGCAAGTAGTGTTATGCACTGATATCAAATTAAATTAGTTTGAAATTCGCTGCTAATGGAGTTGAATTAAAACTGTAGACATGCATGGAGTCCATGTAAGGCTAATTAATCAGAGAAATGTGGGACTGTTGTGCAAATCAGCAATGTAACGTTATAGCAGACTAGTGATTTTTTTTAAACGTTTCAATTAAGAACATGGTTGCAAATACATATGTATAGGACTGTGTAGAGCACAAGACTGTCGTAAATTTTTAATCAATTATTTAAGCCGAAAATATAACATATATGGGACTCTGGATGATATGTCCGCCATTGTTGCAGGTAGCGCAGTATTCACATACCCCTAGGTTTCAAGTAAGCTCCCGAGCTTACTTGGTTTTAAGGGGTGTATACCCCTTCGTCTTAGCCCTACCCCTCGATCAAAAAGAGTATTGGGACACCACTTAATCTCACGAGAACGCGCAAAACTAAGGGCTAGGGGTAAGGGATAGGGGTAAGACAGAGTATTGGGATTCGGCCTTAGTATGTTACTAAAACGAATGTTCCTCAGGGCTTTTCCAATGACTATCATTGTGAGAGTGTGGAGGTTGTATACAATTCTTGTTCTGAGTGTGGAGGGGAAAATGCTACCCTCATGTGGATTGAATGCAACACATTCAGAGAAGGACTAAGTTGCCTAAAGTTAGTTGGTGCAGTTGCCTGAATCTCTGCATATTTTGTTCTGGTTGGGAGAAGAAGAGGGAGTCATCCCGGAGGTTTGGGTGAAGAATAACATGGTTTACTAGCCAACAGGGGCTAATGTAACCAAAGCAGCCAAAGAAATGCGACAACCAGCAAGCAGCTGGCAAAAGTTTCCACTGCTGAAAATCAAAATCAACTCAAGTAAGTTTACATAAAGATATTTTTAAGCTAAATCTGGGGTTTTCTACTGTTGAAGGTCCTAAAGGAGCCTTCGTTTTAATGGACTTTGGAGAAATGATGAATAAACCAAAAAAAGAGTGATGCTTATTAGAAAATATTTGCATTTGCATTAAAGATGTTTCTGACTTTTTACATACGTATATCAAGTTTTGCATTCAAAAGTTTTATCTATTGCATACGCATATTGAGTTACTAGATAAAATGTGTATTGGCAAATGTGTTTTTAGGAAATGGCTTGCATATGTTTTAACCAGGGTAGGACATTTACATATTTTTGGGGGGGCAATTTTTGCCCCCACTGACTGAAATCCAGGGGCATTTAAAAAAAATTGGGGGCACTTTTTGAAAATTGTGAAATAACATTTAACCTTTGTTCAAGATAACACATATGCTTATTTAGGCTAACAGTATATGAGCAATTGTCACCATATGGCAAAAATAAGACTATTAAGCAGTAGTCTACAGATTCAAAGTGTTTTCTTTGATTCTTTTTACTTTTTTTTTTTGCTTGGCAACGATCGACGCTTTCGTATTTTCAACAAAGATGTGCATCTTAAAACCAGGCGTAGCTACGACCGTGGTCTGTCAAGCTTGGTGCACTTGGTGTAAATTCAAATCACAAAGTCGGACGTATGAACGACGTAGGAGTTAAGACCAACTTTTATACGCCCAGCTGGTGCACTCGGTTTATCTGCTTGAGCTCTCCTCTGCTGAGTCCCTTGCTTTGTGACGCGTTTGACGTCAAATGCGTCACAAAGCGAGCAGCGAGTGCTGCTGCCTGTGGCAATGAGCGTTTCTGCCTCCGGAGCAAACATAGCATTTAAGTTGTTTTTGAAGCAAATACTGGATCGATTAAAAAATGTACAAAATGTTTGTTTTGGGGGCAATTTTTGCCCCTCTCCTAGTGATATCAGGGGCAAAATTATATTTCTTAGGGGCATTTTTGCCCTTTGCCCTCGTGTATTTCCGACGCTGGTTTTAACCCTTGTGCTGCCTTCGGGTCACATGACCCAAAGGTTCATAACGAACCATCGTTGTGTTTCCCCAATTTTACCCAATACAAAACCAAATAAAAATAATTTTCTTTTAACCTTTGCAATGTGGGGGGTCTGAGACAGCCCAACGGTTAAAAGAAAATGCTTCACTTTGTTTTTGTATGCAGTAAATTTGTCGCAATACGACGGTGGGTCACAATGACTGATGGGTCAGAATGACCCGAAGATAACACAAAGGTTAAGATATGTTAGAAATAGCTTGCAAAATGTTTAGAACTTTTTTACATTTTCGTTTTGAATAAAAAATACTTTGTAGATGTAGATTTTAAATAGATGTGTTATAACCGCTGACTGCTGTTATGGGAGAATTCATGCGGCACTGTGTAGATTTGAAGAGTCATGATGGCGGTTTCAATCAAATTTATTTAGTTTGTACAAATCAAGATTTAACAGAGCACTCTGGATCAGTCATTACGCACGGGTGCTAGCCACAAGTCGTTCGTAAGAGTGATGAAGCCAAACCCTAAAACTCTGCCTTATATAAACTTAGAACAAATGGTTCTTCTGATAGTCAATCGATCAATGTAGCAAACTCTGTGATTGGTCAGCCCTGCTCAGTGACAGTTTGACTCCATACCAAGTGTCCCACAGTTCTTTGATGTCCCAGCTCCCTCTCTAGATGAGGATAATAAAGGTACCTTTTTAATTATACACAAACAGGACACAGGACACAATCTCCTTTGGCCAAAAGGTCAGGGCTGCTACCTCCACTGTTCTATCTTATCTCAATAACAATACAGTTGAATTTACATTATCTTCAGAACAACTGTCTCCCTCCCCAGGTGACAAGACCTCTCCCAGTTCTCTAGAGTTCCTGTCTCCTAGTTAGGTGTTGTAAACTGCAGATGGCCTCTCTGCCAAATGAGCTGAATCAACCTTTACTGTATTAAGCTTCTTTAAAACACATTCCTTATATATAAAACACATAACCAAGTATGGTATTCTAAATTTCCACCACACTGCTAAAAAGTTTGAAGCAGAATGTTTCGGTATGACAGTTTGCAGAGGATGTGGTAAAAAACTAGCCTGGTCCTAACCAGACTCTCGTACATTGCATTTGTACAGAGTCTGGCCTCGCTCCATTGACAAGCGTTGACTTCCTTGTAGGCGGGTACTATGTTGAAGTTTAAAACTATTGGATCTGCCCAGAGCCACTCTGGATCTGCCACAACCCGATTGGTTGACCCCAACCAATCGGGCTTCAAGACTGGTCACTCCACAGAAACTGCCCTCCTGTCAGTCACCACTGCCCTTCAGTCTGCCAGAGCGGCTTCGAGGTCATCCGTCATCATTCTGCTGGACCTTTCTGCAGCGTTTGATACGGTTAACCATCAGATCCTGCTGGCCAGACTTTCTGAGATGGGCATCACTGGCACTGCACTTCAGTGGATCTCATCCTACCTGTTGGGAAGATCCTACCAGGTCTCCTGGGGAGGCAAAGTGTCAGGCCCCCGCCAGCTCTCCACTGGTGTCCCACAGGGCTCTGTCCTTGGACCCCTCCTCTTCTCCCTCTACACCACCTCGCTTGGACCAATCATCACCTCCCATGGCTTCTCCTACCACTGCTATGCAGACGACACGCAGCTGACGTTCCCCCCGACTGATCCGGGGATCTCAGCTAGGATCAAGGCCTGCCTCACAGACATCTCCGCCTGGATGACCGAGCACCACCTCCAGCTGAACCTCGCCAAAACAGAACTCCTCATCATCCCGGCCAAACCCTCCATCTCCCACGATCTCTCAATCACCCTGGGATCGGCGACGGTGACCCCTTCATCCTCTGCCAGGAACCTCGGGGTGACCATGGATGACGAGCTCTCCCTCACAGCCCACATTGCTGCGGTCTCCCGGTCGTGTAGATTCACCCTCTACAACATCCGGAAGATCAGGAGATACCTGTCTGAGCATTCCACCCAGCTGCTAGTCCAAGCACTTGTCCTCTCAAAGCTGGACTACTGCAACTCGCTGCTCGCCGGTCTCCCAGCATGCGCAACCCGCCCTCTCCAGAGGATTCAGAACGCGGCAGCCCGTCTGGTCTTCAATCTACCCAGACGCTCCCATGTTACCCCGCTCCTCATCTCCCTCCACTGGCTTCCCATCACGGCCCGTATCATATTCAAGACTCTGGTACTGACCTTCCAAGCGGTGAACGGGACTGCACCCGACTACATCAAGTCTCTCCTGCAGCCTTACACCCCCAACCGCCACCTACGGTCTTCTTCTGACAACCGTCTGGTGGTCCCACCGCTCAAGAGCGCCCGGTCCCAACACAAGCTCTTCTCCTGTCTGGCCCCCCCAATGGTGGAATCAACTCCCCACCTCCATCAGGGACACTGACTGTCTCCCCACCTTCAAGAAAAGGCTCTAGACGCACTTGTTCCGGGAGTACAACGGCACTTAGGAATGCTTGGCTGGACCTGATGTTAGTTTCCTCCAGGATCACAATGACTCGTATTGAGAGACTTGTTGTTCTTGTTGGTTAGTTGTGACAGTTTTAAATTCTTGTAGTCGCTGTGAAATATTTTACTGTTGATTGTTGTTTTGTCTTCTTTTCTACAGGTACACTCTTGCACTTTTTGAATTTCATGTTGTTTAATTGTAACTTGTTTAACTGCATGCTCTTATGGTTCTTCCCTTTGGCACTTATTTGGTTTATCACAATGTATGCTTCATGTTTGGCTGCTCGCAATGTTTGGGGCTATCTCGTTGTTATGATCAGTGACCTATGCTCTTTTGTAAAGCTCTCTCTTGGAAGTCGCTTTGGATAAAAGCGTCTGCTAAATGCATAAATGTAAATGTATAACCAATCGCTAGCGTTCGCCTTAGCCAACTCCTTCACCACGGAGCTAGCTGCCGTAGCTGGAAAATCAAACTTTTCCCGAACCCCGTGGGGAGGAGGGCCACAACATCATGACCACCAACAAAACTCAGCAAGGATTGTTCTTGCTCCGGCTTTAACTTATGGATATTCGGCAGCGTTGCCACAACCGCAGAATAGCTTCGCTCGCATCTTTCTCCGCCGCCATTACTGAACTACAACTCAAACTAGTGCACGACATCAACGTCATCGTTCTCAGCCACTCCCTCTGTTTGCTGATTCGCCGGTAGAAAATCAACCTGAAAAATCTGACTTACGTACCTCATGGCCAGACCTATGTACAGAAGCGAAAATAAATTTGAGCGGAAGTACGTAGGAGGGCAGAGCCAGGCTAGTAAAAAACTGCTTGCATAGAAAACCACACTTGACCTTTTGGAAGGTGCAGGTTGCTTGGAAACATGCACAATAGCTGGATATGTGCGTCATGGCCCCGATTAAGAAATGTGTCATCAGTATTGAAGCATATAAAAATGATATGTAGGTCAATATTCTACGCTCGCTTCGACTGTAACAGAGCAAGATACAGTCTTGCTCTGTTACAGTCGAAGCGAGTAGAGTCTCTCACTCCGAGTCTGACCAGTCTTGTAGTCTAAAGTCTTGAGTTGTTCTGACAGTTGATACTTTGTTGAATTGTGGCACTAGGCCCCCGTTTAATTATTTTTTCAAGTCACCTCTGCAGGAGGAGCATAGGTTTTATATATTTTGTATTGTTTTCTTATATTTTACAATAAACATTCAGCTGTTCAGGCTCACTTTCTCTCATAGGTACGGTGTCGTGTCCTAAAATAATGGGGAGGGGGAATAAGGGCGAGCAAGCTCTTGATCGTGGTTATTTATAAGGAACTACTAATATTGGTCAGAGTGGGAAACAAAGGAATAAGGGATTGGTAAATTATAATGTTGTCATAAAAGCAAAAACCTTAATGCTGAAAAGATCCCTTCAGAATCAGAATGGGTTTTATTCGCCATGAAAGTTTGCACAGACGTTGATGTTATATTAAAAGCCCAGTGACGTTGCGACACCATGGTTGGTTGGGTGTAGTTGGATTCTCGCAAGGGAGTCTCTAGCCAACCCAAAACTAAACGTGTGATCTCCGCGCACGTAACCTATTAGGGATGGGAAGATTCACCGGTTCGCATCGATGCATCGGCATAAAAGCTCACAATGCGATGGCCCAGATCAAAAAAGTGTGCACCGGATATAATGTGGGATGCAGTGGGGAACCATCAGGGCCCTCAGAGAGGGCCTAATATATTATAAAAATATTTATTTTAAACGTAATCTGTTATAATTGTATTTTATCAATCCATAAATTGACAATGTTTCTGAAATAAACCCTTCAATCCTGCCCTATTCAGTTTATGTTGTAATGTGAAGAGTTAAATGAAAAAATCCCGTTTTGTCACCCTATCAGAATTTTGCTGCCTCCGTTGTTGGGAGGAAAATGCTATGCAGCTAGCTCTGTGATTGGTGGTCCAGCTATGAATTTTACAGAGGGCCGCTTGATAGAAATTCAATGAAAGACTAATTTCCATTGACAGTAAAATTGACCAATCATATCTTCCCTCTAAATGGGTGGGCCTTGTTATCGCTAACTTTATGACAAGTTCCGCCCGCTGTGGGAACGGAGAAACGCGATCACAAGCCTAATAAACTAGCTAGCCTGTTTCGTTCACTTCACAAGTAAAGCTGCGAGTAACGTTCCCGCTAGTGAGGAGGACATTGTTTCACATTTGTTATGCAACGTTTTCTAGGTTAACTTTTAATGAGAAGTTGGAGTTAATCGGCAAAGGAAGACCTACACCAGAACTTAATTTTGTGCAGAAAACCAAAGCTTTTGAGAGCCTAACTATATGCTATAGTGTTGTGCAGAATGACCGGTCAATCTGTAGGTACCAACGCAACGTCATTGTGCACAATTACGTGAATAGTGCCGCAAGGGCTGGCTCAAATAGTGCTTAATGACCAACACAATTTCATGTAGGCCTTAATGCTGTGCGCGCTGTATCTTGTGGTTTTTTTCCCGAAGAGTAATTTAGGTCAGAGGGCCAAGGTTTAAGAGTCACGGTTCGCTACTGGTGGGATGAATCGCGATGCATCGTTTCTAACATTTTTGCATCGGTATAATACGATGTATTTATATAGAATCGTGTGTAGGCGAACACCATTTAGTATTTAGAAATGTGACCAATGATTTGTGACCAATAATTTTATATTTAGATAGATTCCTCCTCTCGCGCTCTCATCTCCACTGCTGTCAGTGGCCGATTCTCGTCAAGTCTCTCGGCCAAGTTTCGTGCGAGTTGGAGGCGTGTTCGGGCGAGTGTTATCATGGCGAATTACACGTTCCTACGAATTGCAATAAATCCAAGGTTTGGCAACACTTCGGATTTTACAAGAAAGATGGGCAATTTGACAAGACCCATGCAATTGGCAAGATATGTCGTGCTGCTACAAAGTACACAGGGAGCACGGATTTAGGTAGTCACCTGAAGAGGATACATGGTATTTGTGTGGAGACGTCTGCCTCCACCTCGGATTCAGCTATGGCTACAGTCAGTGGCTAGCTCCACCGGTACCCAAACAACAAAGTAAGACGAGAGATAGCTGAGTCATTGAGAAAAACCTTAAAGTAGGACGTATGAGTTCAATTTAGTGTGTGGTGTTATGACTTGAAGCTTTTGACTGCCAGTAATAGTTTACCCTTTTTTACATTCAGAGAACACAACAGGAAAGAAGGACTGGTTTAAGGCAAGGTCCAGGCATGATGTTATTTTATCTTTTGTCAGAGACTGCTTAATATGTGAAGTAAACCTTTCACTTGTTTAGTTAATTGATGATTTACTGTCTGACAAATAAATCATTATGTACCATATTAAATTGCATAGCATCATATTCTTTGCATCGCATCTCATTGAATCGCATCGTGTCGAATCGCACTGCATCGCAATAGGGGTGAATCGTATCGCATTAGTAGTTGCTTTTATGTATCTTTAATGTATCGTATCGTTGGCAGTGCATCGAGATGTGTATCGCATCGTCCTCAGTGATGGAGATGCACATCCCTACAACCTATGGAAACCGTGAGACCCCGAGGGTGACTTGGGTCATAGGCGAGACAGACCGGTCAGCGCCGCACACACATACTCGTTGTGAGCCCACACGATCAGTTCGACACTACTACTCAAATCAAGTTAGTTATTATAAGCCTGCTTGTTCCATTTACTTTAGAGAAGCGAGAAGAGTGTGAAGCATTCGACCAAACAACAACTGCAGAGCTAAGTGAGGAAGAATGCCCTCCTGTTAGGAGGGTGAAGAAAAAATACCCAGGGTTTATCTTAGGTATAGGGTTAGGGTTAGGGTATAATAGTATATGTTGTGACACTATGCATTGTGGTAATACTGTTGTTTCTCCTCTTACACAGAGGATGAAAGCAGCCCAGATGGTGCTGGAACCGGATGTGGAAATGTGCAGAAACGATGTGTGGAACCACAGTCACAACACAGTAAGCAAACTGTTAAGCATCATAACTTTTATATTTATTTTTGAAAATGGACTACGGTGGTAAATGCAGTGTTCCAGGCTGTACAGGGAATGCTGACACTTTTCAGAGTCTTCATAAGGAACCAAACACTCGACGGGCTGTGATGTTTCTCTATGAGAAGATCCCTGTGCAGTTCGACCCTCAATTACACATTTGCTTGAACCATTTCACCGAGGACAGTTTTGAAAACCTGGGACAATGTAAAGCAGGATTTGCTATGAAGCTGTTGCTGAAAAGAGGTGCTGTTCCGACCTCATGTTCATCACAACTGCAAGCTGTAGTATGTTGTTGCTAACAGTTATTAGCAATGCTAATGTAGACTGCCTGTATCTAGCATCTGTAGGATGTGTTATGATTTAGTTTATTGGCAATGGGGCTAACATTATTTCATGTTCCTGACACATTCAAATAAATAACCGTGTTGTCAAATCTACAATTCAAGATGCATGTTTGTCCAGATCTATTTTTTACATTTACATTTAGTCATTTAGCAGACGCTCTTATCCAGAGCGACTTACAGTAAGTACAGGGACATTCCCCCCGAGGCAAGTAGGGTGAAGTGCCTTGCCCAAGGACACAACGTCAATTTGACACGGCCAGGAATCGAACTGGCAACCTTCAGATTACTAGCCCGATTCCCTAACCGCTCAGCCACCTGACTCCCTTTTTCAGCAAGATAGCTAGAGCTAACTGAAGCTGAGTTGAATCTTGATAGTTTCTTTGCTTAACTGTAGTGCTAACGTTACCCACCTAAGTCGATCCTGTTTGCTTTGACGATAGAAGTGGAAACAACCAGTGCTTAATTTGTAAAGTGGGAGGTCCCGGTGTTACGTCCCAACTGGTTCCCAATTTAACTGGTTCCCCAGCTGTGCGTGCACCTATCAGTCTGCCTCTATCACCAGATTCGTCACAAATTCACAAACATATTACTGGCGATTTTCAAGTCGGATCTCATATTTGCTGCGGCAAATATGAAAGTAGGCCTATAGGCTACGTGCGCACTACATTAGGCTACCATTCGCGACAAAATAAATGGAGACAAAATAAAACATTTGCAGGCTCGCATGAAGTGTTGTTCTGTGTACCTGACAAATAAAAGACTTGAACTTGAACTTGAAGTGGGATTCGATCGCACTAGAGCAAAAATACATGTGCATCAAAGTCCGTTGATTTACACCGCAAGCTATACGAGCTCACAAAATTTAGCTAAATCGTTACGTATTTGTTAACTACGTTGGCCTTCAGGTAACATTTTGATTTGGCTTCTTCTGAATCAACTGGTTCCCATAGACACTACCCGAATGTAGGCTACTATGCACGTATTTGGGGTTGTTTCGAGGCAATAGCCGTATTTTCCACGACATCACAGCTCCTTCTGACACCACAAATTAAAAATTCATACTAAGAACGTCGCTGCTAACCCAGACAATACGATCAAAATACGCGTAACACAACATGGAAACATTCGTTAACTATGCGATTTCGTGTAGCCTATGGCTGAGTGTTTCTTCGCTATATCTTTTGAAATCAATTGATTTTATAATTGTATATTCTGAACAAATGTAGTGAGCACTACATTACAGCCATTCACGCCATAATAAATGGAAGCTAAGAAAATAAAAGATTCGAGTGGGATTCGATCCCACGAGCAAAAACACATACATTGTTATACTCCGTTGCATTACACCGCGAGCTACTGAAGCACATGAGTGTTTCAGGAATTCAGTCACGAATTTGTTAACTACGTTGGCCTTCAGGCAACATGTTGTTTTGGTTCTTCTGAATCAACTAGTTACCGTAGACACTACCCGATGTAGGCTACTCATCACATATTTGGAGTTGTCTCAAGGCAATAGAGACCTTAAAGGGGTGTTTTTTGGGGGTATTTCACACTGTTCCTTAAGGTCTCCGAATAGGGTATGTAACATTGGTTGGGTTGAAAATGGCCCTGGTGCTGTTCTATGCCCCCTGATAGATCCTCTGAAATGTTCCCGGGAAAAAACACTAGCTTTTCTCTTTTTATGGTATGCTCATTAATATTTGGATGAGCTGCGCGCTGATTGGTTGGTTTTCAACGAGTGAAGCTGGGGAGCAAAAACGCAACACGGCCAACAGCACTCACTGAAACACCGAAGGTGGAGACTTGAAATAAAAACGCGCAAATAAATCTATTGTGTCTACGCAACACTGTTTTCAACAGATTGACTAGATATCATTTGAAATGATAACGTTAGTTGACTGGATTGACTTAGGTGGGTAGAACGTTACAGTTTAGCAAACTATATCGTGATTCAACTCAGCTTCAGTTAGCTAGCTATAGATATCTTGCTGAAAAATAACCTGACAAAGATCTGGACAAACATGCATCGTGAATTGTAGATTTACATAACAACACAGGTTATTTATTTGAATGAAACACAGTCAGGAACATGAAACAACGTTAGCCCCATTGCCAATAAACTAAGCTAAATCATCACACATTCTACCTATGCTCTTGCGTTAGCAAGCTAAACTAGTTCACATGCCTACAGTCTAGGTGTTTTCGCTATCTAGCTGTTCTTGCATTCCTTGCAAATCAGCGTTAATAAAAAGCAGATGAGCTAGAGAGTCTAGCTAAATTGACTAGACGGGCATGTAATTGTTTGGTTTGTTATCAACGACAGAGATGTTGTTATGCCACTGCATACTTCTATTCTATAAAAAAAACTACAACATAATTATTCATAAGTATGCAGTGGCATACCGACATCTCTGACGTTGATAACAAACCAAACCGTTTCAAAATCGGTTGAAAATTGAGCTAAGTTATGGTCATTTAAAAAGTACATGTAGCATCAACACAATGTTATGGGTGAGCGAGTTGACTGTAGCAAGATGGACGCCATGTGCGGACGTTCAACTTCGTTGTCCGGCAACGCGGACGAGACATCTACCCTTTATATATATCTATGCTTGGGACAATGTAAAGCAGGATTTGCTATGAAGCTGTTGCTGAAAAGAGGTGCGTTTACGACCTTAGGTTCATCACAACCACAAGCTGTAGTATGATTTTGTCGGTAACAGTTATAAGCAATGCTAACGTATCCTGTATCTAGCACCTGCCTTTCTCCAGTTCTTTAGGCCTATTGCAGTCTGGCAATAGGCCAGACTGCTATTCGTTTTCTGGCTATTTTTTCGTAAGCTTCCCTTCTAATGCCGACTACAGCTAGTCTAGCTAGACTTATTTGCTAAGTAAAGTATGTTGATGTGTTTAGAAACATGCTAGATACAGGAGACGTTAGCATTGCTAATAACTGTTAGCGACAAAATCATACTGTACTTACAGAGCATACGGTCGGAGCAGCACCTCTTTTCAGGTTCAGCTTCTTAGCAAATCCTGCTTGAAATTGTCCAAGGTTGTCAAAGCTGTCTTGGGTGAAATGTTTAGAGCAAATGAATAATTTAGTGTCGAACTTCGCCGGGATCTTCTCATAGACAAACAGCAGCCATGCCTGTCTAATGTTTGGCTCTTTGGGAAGACTATGAGTGTTAGCCTTCCCTGTACAGCCTGGAACACAGCATTTACGACCGTGGTCCATTTTCAATATCCTTGTTATAATTCAAAACGTTCTTCTTTGTAATTCCTTAGAAGTAGCCTACCCAGAGCAGCGCGCAGCTAAACTAGTATCGAAGATCTACGCTACCTCGGACTGGGCAAGAACACCAGTGAGTGGGCTGGTCTGGATGTACATTTTGGGGCGTGACTAAGATACAGACCAGAGACAAAAAAGGCGGGCCTTTGTTGAAAAGCTACCGTTTTACAGCCAAATTTTTTCCTTTTGATATTTGCATAGGAAAGAGGTGTCAATGGACTTTGAGGTTCACTGTATGTTCATTTTACCCACCGACCACCAACCATCGTTATTCAACTATAACAAGGTAAAATCGGTTTTGCAATCAATGACTCCTTTAAGGAACAGTGTGAAATACCCCCAAAAAACTGTAAATCACCCCTTTAACATACTTTACATACGTGTTTTTTTTTCATTCGAATTTGGATGGGTAGTTTACAACACATTCTTCTGTGGTGTGATGAACAAACTAATTTTCAGTTCTGCTTCACAGCCACTTTAAAATTCTATAGGTATGTGTGTAGGACACATATGTAGTTATGCTAGTTTGAGACCACAATAGCTATGGAAATGAGAGTGAATGCAATTAGGAGGCCGGCTTTGTCCACATACAAGTCCACAAACAATTAGTTCCAATCAAGTAGGTCTACTTTCATCGGACAATAAGTGCTGACATTTGACGGCCTCAGACAGCATGAGTCTGCCACTGGGCCTTATATGAAAAGGCTCGTCTTGATTTGCAATGCTGTTACGTCCCCCAGATGTCTGAGGGCAGTTACTGTTTTATGTTTGTATGTTTGTGTTCTACCCGAGTTTGCCAAAAGGAAGGAACCATTCGGGTCGGCGAGGACGCCTCGTTTCCAGCCCGAGTCTCCGGTCTGGTGCTTGTCTGGCTCCGCCCCCTCATCAGCGCGCTATCAGCTGTGGCTGGTTTGGACGCCACTATAAAAGGCCCTCCAGTATCTGGGTCGCACTCTCTCTTGGTTTTGGTGGGTCGAACATGTGTCAGGACAGTCCTGTGTTTTTGTGTAACTAACCCTGTTCTCTTTTACCTGTAGAGTGCGAGGTGTACACCTCCCGTAGGACGACAATTTCTGTTAGACGCCTTTGGCAAGATCTGGGCGGACCACCCTCTGTTTTGGACAGGACGCCTTGATCGTGTGCCAGCTTAGTGTAGGTAGGCGGTCAGGAGCGTCTTCTTTTGAGTTCTTTGATTTGGTTCCGTCCAGCATTGACCACAGGGTAAATGAAGCCCTTTTGATTCCACTTTACATTTTGCCTCTGTGTCCTTGCTCACACCCACGACTCCATGCCCTTTTCACTGGTTGTCATTGAGCAGCGGGCTGTCAGTCCCCACCCTCCGGGGTGGCGTACCTAACAGGTGGGGGCTCGTCCGGGATCCGCTCCCGCTGCTCTAGCGACAAATCAGTGGCTGGTGTCTTTGGTGTGGTGTGAGTAGGGACGGGCTACATGATCTCTCTGGCTGGGGCTGGTTTGGTGCTAGTGTGTTCGTGTGTGTTCAGTGGTTTCGTCTTGTCTTGTAGTTCGGTTGCGTGGTTGTGCTCAGGATGGCTGAGTCTGCGGTTGCTACTTTCATTGAGGCCCCTTCTCTGGAGTTGGTGGTGGGGTTGCGCAAGCTGGACTTGTGCGCGCTTGCGGACCACTACAAGGTAGCCGTTAGGAATGAGGCCCGAAAGGCTGAATTGTTTGGGGCTGTACAGGCTGCTTTGTTAGAACAGGGTGTTCTCTCTGTACAGGAGGATGAGGGGGAGGAGGCAAGCCCCGGTGAGATCGAGGTCGACGAGGA
This sequence comes from Thaleichthys pacificus, assembly GCA_023658055.1. NCBI lineage: Eukaryota > Metazoa > Chordata > Actinopteri > Osmeriformes > Osmeridae > Thaleichthys > Thaleichthys pacificus. Next base: position 15,107,930 of record CM042862.1, read on the forward strand.
GAAGGTGATACCACCCCACCTCTTACCCACCCGCACCCACGACTCCATGCCCTTTTCACTGTCCACTGGTTGTCAATGAGAACGGGCTGTCGGTCCCCACCCTCCGGGGTGGCGTACGTAACAAATGCAGCTAGGGGAGGTTGTGGACCATGGAGTGCCAAGCTGGGGCCAGTTGTACAGTTAGAAAGGCCAGTTACATTAAACATTATTGTTGTCATATAGTTTTCTTCCCAGCATTGCAGGCACTAACAGGCAAAAGCAGTGGCACACCAGAAATGTTTCATAGGAGTGGCAAAAAAGAGAAGCAGAAAAGTGCAACACCCTCCCACTACCATTATCTCTAATTACATTTAGCAGACACTCTTATCCAGAGCGACTTACAGTAAGTACAGGGACATTCCCCGAGACAAGTAGGGTGAAGTGCCTTGCCCAAGGACACAACGTCATTTTGCACGGCTGTTATAAGTCTACGCCTATAAAAGGAGGGAACCTGACCCCTGCCACCGCTCAGGGGATCTGAGGCCAGGGAAAGGTGTTTGTAGTGCAAGGAGTGCGAGCAAGGACGCAGAAACAATTGGTACCGTAGGTAACTCAGGGCTTTATTCTGCCGCCACGGTACAGTAAATAATAGCAATCGTAATAATAATAAATATAGCTGCAAGCAGCAATGCGGGTTCCTCCGCAAAATATTACAAAAACGTCCATTGTAGAAGGTCAAGAGTTGGACAACAAGAGAGCAAAACTACTTCATGTTTGGCCAACAACAATAGGTTGACTGAGGATTTGAACTCATGAGCATAAGGTTACAGGTCAGTCTCTTTATCCTCTCTGCTACACACCAACTGTTGAGATCTTATGAATAGCTTTGGTCAGCTTTGGGACAAAGGTTAAGAAACGGTTGACATTTCAAGGTAAAATTGCATGAAATTGCGCATGGTACATCAGAATGATGTCACCTTGAAGTCAATAAGGTTTGAAAAACCATCAGTCACAAAAATATTCGGAGCATCTGGCTAAAAGCACAATTCCCACATCTCCTAAAGGCTGCCCTCCTCGACCTTTTTCGTGTAGACCTAACTGTAAAATGGTGAACATGACGCAACCAAAACATGCCTGCCGCCTAAGCCTATGCGGCCTCCCTGGCGCATACGCATAGGCTTATTACAAAGACTTTCACGCCCCAAATCAAAATTCTGAGCCGACAGGTCTGTCGGGAATTGCTTTTTGTCCTAAAGGTTGCCCTCCTCGACCTTTTTGATGAACAATTCGCCGAGATGCAAAATGATTCACTAATTAAAAACACAGAGGAAAAAAGCTAGAGCTACAGTAGCTACTTTTCGAGTTCGGTTTTCCGTCACTTCAGACTCACGATCTAAAGGTCTAAAAGTGCTAAAACCTTCACCATAATTCAAGAGTGGTGTACTTTCACGAACCAAATCATTGATTCTAGCTTAAAATGTGTAAAAATAGGACTTACCGAACGTGGCTGCCTCCAACACGGTTATCAAGCGATTCCAGTTGAAAACAACAATGGCCGCCGAAAAATAATTTATATTCGTAACGGCAAGCTGCGATTGGAAGCGAAATGAAACTGGGGCTAAAAACCGAGGGTGGGGGCTTGGTCAGCACATAATTTCCAGAAAGTATGTGTGTGCGTCTCGCCAAACTCGCTCGTGTGTCAAGGGGCAGGATGAGTGGGCGCGCGCTGTGGAGCCATTCAATTGAATTCAATCATAAATTGACATATCAAGGTGAAATTGCGTATGGTACTTCAGAATTATGTCAACTTGAAGGCAGTAACGTTTGAAAAACCATCAGTCAAAATTATATTTGATTTATGTGTAGCCTGGCGAAATCGAACCAGCACAGGACACAAATATATTTTTGGGGTCTTTATTCTGGACTATAAAAATGGTGTTCAGATAGGTAATGAAAATAAAACAAACCTAGTATCGACCAAGATAATGCAATAGTGTTATAATAACGTGTACCACAGTTTCTTTTCTCTCAAAACTCTAGCGTGCAAAAATAACTATAGTGACTCCTGTACACAAAGATAACTCACAATTAACATGTGTACATTGAAAAACAGTAAATACATGTATTGAGCTTAATACACATAGCTTACTAACCTGTACAGATCCGTCTTAAAGAAAATAATCATTCTACGCCATGTGGCTACATCTGGACAATCTCTGCACACAGTAGGCTATCTGTTAACATCCGATGGAACACTAACATCAGTTAACAACATCTTCGGGATTTATAGGCATCCATTACAATAAATGATTTTTACACATTGATATTTTATGCCCACAATCAACAAGATATACATATTTACCTTTTAACTCAGAACCCAGGCAAATGTGTGTTCAATGACCGTCAACATAGCTTGGTGCTTTTCTCCAGTTATTTCCAGAGTTCCTTGCCCCACAGGTGATAACGAAATCTTGACAGTGCCATCTGGTGGCGTTAATAAGTATATACATTATCCCACCTGGCTACATATGTTAGATGAATTTCTGTCAGAGGATGGGCCAAGGAGAGCACCACAATGAAAAGAGTTGACTTTGTTTATTAGGTCGAGCTGCTCGGATCACGTCACCACGACAGGCAGAGTGGTTGGCATGAGTGAGAAAACATGTATCTCAGAAGTCCCTTATATATTGCTGGACTGTACAAATGTAGTTTGCCACAAACACATTTCCTTAAACTGTACGGATTCCACAACTTGATGCACAGAAGAGACAACACACAGGTACTATTCTCTGCATCTTGTGCTTAACCTAAGTTGACCAGAGCACATTCCTTGATCTATATGTGTATTGTCCAGGGCCTTCTACGTGACCTCTTGACCACTACAAGAGACAACCTCACACATGTATAGAAAATCTGCGTATCAGTCCTCCCTTTTCTATCTTTGGAAATGGTTTTTCCATTTTCAACACACTAAAACACTGTACAAATGTCTGAGAAGCCTGCACCGTTTAAATCAATCCGGAATCAAATTTAATTCCCATCACAATTAGTTATCATGAGTAATGAGTTATCAGTCATTCGTAACCTATACTCGCACAAACAAAATCCCACTCCACTCTTGGCAAAGAATGAGTAAAAGATCATGCGGCTAATCTACTCTACACTTCACACCTAGACAATCACTTGGTCAAAACTACATCCGAGCAAGGATAAAATCACCAAATGTCATCTAGTGTGATAAAACTAATTCACAACACTCACATACTAAATATACATAACTCTCAACACACTTCTATATTGCGATTGAATACTATTCCTTATTACATCCCTAACGTGAGGAAGGCTCTGAACTTAAATCACATTGCACACAAACAAATTTCAAGAAAGAGGATGTCTTCATCCGAGGTTCCTCTTTAGGTATGGCCTCTCCTTCTCCTTTCTTTCTCCTCTCCTTCTCCTTTCTTTCTCCTTTCCTTCTCCATCTGTCCGACTCAGTTTGCACTCATAATTAGACATTTCATGACATGCAAAACTATCTCTCTTAATCAACATTGTCGATGGAATCTATGGACGAGAATGAACTTTCAGAAGAAGTATCAGAACGTCCTCTAATGGACTTGATGTTAACCGCTATGTTACCCGTAGTAATAACCGGCATGTTAGTGATGGAGTGCATAGATCTCACCATCCTTTGTTCTGTCTGCATCATTCCATAAGTCCTATACCACATCTGCTTTAGGAGGTCCTTGTCGTAGTCGAGATGCATGGATCCATTGTGGTTGACCTTTAACCTTAACAGCTGTTCTGGTCGCCAAAAGAACCTGAGTTGGAGGTCCAAACCTTGGCTGATCTTGCTGCGCCAATGTTTTTAAACTCCGTACTAAAACGTCATCACCTGGCTTAAAACTATGAATACTCTGCTCACCTGGAGCGGGAAGAGAATCTGTTACTTGTTGATTATTGTCAGACACAAAAGACCACAACTGCTTCACATAATTTTGTTGAGTCTCCTGTAACAAGGTTAAATCATTTGCTGGTGTCTTGTCCATCAGCACTCCTAGAGGAAAAGGTCGAGCCATTAAAACTTCATGGGGGGCCAATCCTGTACCTGAATTAGCCATAGCTCTGATTGATAGAAGCACCTGTGGAAGGGCGTCTATCCAAGTCGTCTGTTTAGTCTGATGTAGTTTCACCAGTTTTTCTTTAATGGTCCTATTCGTTCTTTCCACTTGCGCTGAGCTTTGAGGGTTATAAGGAATATGAAATGTCCAATTAACCCTAATGCTGCTGCTAATTGTTTAGTTACTCTAGATGTGAAAGGAGTTCCATTGTCAGAGTCTATTCCATTTGGTATTCCAAAACGAGGAATAACATGTTCCATCAAACACTTAACTACTGTTTGAGCGTTTTCTTTTCTTGTCGCAAAGGCTTCTGGCCATTTTGAAAATCGATCTACTATCACTAGAAGATACGAAAATCCTCTGCACTTGGGCATGTGAGTAAAATCTATCTGTAATTGTTGGAAAGGACCTTGTGGATTACAACGAGCGCAGATTAAGCATCTCTTAACAAAATCCCTAACTTGATGTTCCAATCCAATTGTGAAATATAGTGCATGGTGCTTTTATACCCTACATGTGTAACACCATGTACATAAGATATTAAGGATTCATACGCTATTTTTGGTAATGCTATTCTATCATCCACATTTTTCCATAAACCATCATCGCGCTTCACGCATCCTTTCTTCTCCCAAGTTGAACTTCAGATTGCTTTGCCTGAGTCTGAAAAGATATCAAGTCATCAACAGTAAACGGAGGATCCGAGATTTGAATATTCACGAAAGAATGATTCATCCATGGTGGGAAGGAAGCATTTAACGCTGCATCCTTTGCATGTTTGTCGGCTAAGTTATTACCTTTGGCAATGTCAGAGTCTGCCTTTGAATGACCCGCACATTTTACTATAGCAGTGTTAGTTGGTAACATCATAGCATCTAATAATCCTCTTACTAAATCTGCGTGCTGTATGGGCCTACCTGCAGTAGTTACAAAACCTCTATTTTCCCAAATCTTACTGAAATCATGTGCCACTGAAAATGCATATTTGGAGTCTGTATATATGGTAACTGATTTATCTTTGGCATATATACACGATCTAGTTAACGCTACTAATTCGGCAGCTTGAGCAGAAGACACATACAATTTCCTAAATTATCCACTATGGCATATCCCGAAAGAATAGTTTTATCATCTGGGCGCATTGATGAACCATCACAAAATAGAGTAAAATCACTATGTTCCAAAGCTGTTTGTTGTAAGTCTGTCCTTACACTGGATGAAGAATTGATGATATCCATGCAATCATGAGGGACTACATCATCTAACTCTGTTCCATGCAATAAAGCTTTTAAATGCACAGCTGGATTAGTGTGTGTGGCCGTGGAAATAGTCAAATTTTTTGTTCCTGTCAAAATGTGTTCGTAATTACTACGTCTTTGGCTTGTCATATGTTGTGTAGTAATATTCACTAAGATAATGTTCACAGTATGTGAAGTGTGTAATACCATAGGATGTCCAAGAACTATAGTTTGTGCCTTTTCCACCATCAAAGCAGCTGATGCTACAGCTCTTAAACACGGAACCATGCCTTTAACTATTAATGGCAACATTTTACCGTAATAGGCTACTGGCCTAACTCCATTTCCATGTTCCTGTCCCAGAACGGCTGAAACCACTTCACCAATATCTGCAACGTATAAGTGAAAAGTCAGTTTATAGTCAGGTAATCCCAGTGCAGGTGCAGTACACAAAAGATACTTGATGTGACGAAAAGCATGTTTCATTTCCTCATTCCACTGAATGACCTCTGGAGAGTCTTTGAGGGTGGCTTTGCGCAATTCTGCATCATGAACTGCATATTCAGCAATCCAATTTCTGCAATAGTTCACCAATCCTAGGAAAGACAACATCTCAGTTTTGTTCCTTGGTCTTACAATGTCCTTAATGCTGTTCACTCTTTCTTGTGACAGAGATCGACAGCCATCCTTTAAGATGTATCCCAGATAGTTCACGGATTCTTGACAGAATTGAAGTTTAGCAAGAGAGGCCCGGTGTCCACCTGCTGCCAAATGTTTGAGCAGAGCTATCGAATCTGAGACACATTCTGTCTCATTTCTGGCCGCTACCAGAATGTCGTCCACATATTGCAATAAGGTCGAGTTACATGGGAGTGATAATTGTGCCAGATGCCTATTAACCATTGCACTACAGACAGCTGCTGAGTCAACATAACCCATTGGAAGGCGTGTCCAAATATATTGTTGTCGTTGAAATGTGAATGCAAATAACTGTTGAGTGTTTTTATGAATAGGGATTGAGAAATATGCAGATGAGAGATCTACCACTGTGTACCATTGAGAGTCAGCTGGTAATGCTGTCAGTATTGAACTAATGTCAGGTACTATAGGTGAAATAGGTATGACCGCTTCATTAATCTTCCTTAAATCTTGTGTAAAGCGATACTTGTTAGTACCTGGTTTCAAAATGGGATTAATAGGAGTGTTATTTGGAGACTGAGCTTTACATATAACACCTTGCTGTAATAAACTGTCAATGACAGGTTTAATCCCCTCTTCTTTTTCTTTAGATAAAGGATACTGTTTAATGTAAACTGGATATTTACTCATATTAACTTTAGCTTCATAAGGTGGTACATCCAATAATCCCACATGGTTTGCATGTAGTGCCCATAGAGTAGAAGGCACCTCACGCAACACAGATGGTGCACATAATGATATCTTAATATTACCATCATTACGAATCTGTGGCTTCACATCAGTTTGTACGTCTTTAATGAAAAGGTGAGTAGGTTCCAAGCCATACGTCCAGATGACACAACTTTTATGAGTCTCTTCATGATCAGGGGACTTCAATAAATATTGATTAAAAGAATCAATCAAATGTGGGACATCCGAAAAATCATTCCTTACTGCACACACAAAGGTCTCGATGTTATCAGAAGTAGTCTTCCATAATAACAGAATCCTATGTGGTGAGATAAATATGTTCCTTGGCACTTCCTGTAAGGTGTCTGGATCTATAAGTTTATCTGAAAAAGGAACATCAACTGATTTCATATTAACAATCCTAGCAGCTGCAGCAACATTACAAGAGGCCAATTTCTTAATACCACTAATGGTAGATAATGTTTTCACAAACTCAACGTTGTCTAAAATAGACTTAGCTATATGGTGTGTCTCAACACAACCAGAGAAAAGCTGATAAGCATTATTCGGGGGTATGTGGACCTCGATCCCATCCTGCGAACATAAGATGGTTGCATTCAATTTACTTAATAAGTCTCTTCCCAATAATGCCATTGGAGAAGTTGCGCTAACAATGAAAGAATGTTGTAATTTATAATCATCAAAATCAATTTGTAATGGAAGTGACATAGGGTCTATCTGAGGCTTACCACTGATGCCGACGGACTGGACAGTGTCTTTACTCAGGGGACAATCAATATCTGTTTTCCTTAAGCAGGAAATGGTGGCTCCAGTATCAACCAAAAAGGGAATTCTTTTTCCTGCAATACTCAAACTTAATTGTGGTATTTCAGAGGGTTTATCTGAAATATGAAATTGTGGGGCATTAATGATACATTTAACATTGTCCAGATCCATCGATATACAGCGTCACTTATCCCACATCAAATTGGCTGGGGTGCCTGTCTGCTGTGTGGCCTGTGGTACCATGATTGGCCTCTGGGGAGTAGCATTCCATGACTGGGAGGGGCGAGGTACTTCTCGATCATGAACACCTCTCTCCTCGTCCTGCATTCTTAAGAGACAATCTCTGAAGCAATGACCTGGTCTGCGACAGTAGCGACATGTGCCTTTATTTCCTCTAAATGGTCTTTGTCCATTCCTATTGAAGTTGGAACGACCTCTATTTGGGGTGGAATTGTTCATGTTAAAATGTACATTCCTTTGCTCCTCATAATCTTGATGTACTGCTTCAGTATTGTTAGTCAGGGGTAGGTCTAATTGCACTGCCTGAAATCGTGACGATTGAACGTTAAACAATCCGACTGCTTCAAGTTCCCTTATTTTCCTCATCAATCTCACTGGACTTAATGAAAACAAATCTGGTGCAGACAATTTGAGTGTATAGGCCGATCTAGGATCCAATCCATTTAAGAACATACTAACAAAGAAAGTATCTTCAGTGTCGTTAATGTCTAATTTAGCATCATCCTTCCACGTTTTTTGAAAGCGATTGGCATATTCAGAAACAGTCTCATCAGATTTACGTTTACAATTTAGTACCTGAGTCACGTCACGTTCTTGGAATGCGTGTTTCTGTAAGAATTCAGACACCTCCGCAATGTGGTCTTGTTTATGCGCATGAGTCAACCATGGATGGGCACTGTCATCATAGTCAGGGCTGTCAAATTCAACAGATAAAGTTGGACAGGCTTCTATCAATGTCTCCAACTTCACGTTTGGCATTAATGTAGTTAGAATGTATCGGGAATCTTTTCCACTTAAACCTGAATGCATCAAAACAGCCGTATACCAATTTATGAAAGCTTTTGGATGTATAAATGGCTTTGGGGCATCCTGCGCAATGCGAGAAATTTCAGATAAAGATAAAGGGCGATCTAGGATCTTATCTCCCAGAGTCAATAATGGGCCCATAAAGTTACCTCGTCCACTATGTTGATTTTCCCTGGTTCTGAGCTGTAGTAAGTCCAAGATCTCCTGTTGACATTTTAGCAAACCATTCTCTGAGATGCACGTCAACACTCCATTAACATCTCTAGGGGAAACTGGGGACTTAGGATCTAATTTAACATTATGCTTGAGTTGATACGCTTCTATGGCTCCAATGAAAGTGTCCATCAATACCTCTGTAAACCGATCACAATAAACGTCAATGGTCTTACCCTGTCTCAAAAGATGAAATATCTTTTTGAATTCCGCCTGCAAACTCTCTTTGGTATATCTTAATTGTTCATCATGTATCCGCAGGGCCGGATTAAGACATTTTGAGGCCTGGGGCTAATTACCAGGATGAGGCCCCTATATCGCCCCGACGCACATCATGACACGCACACAAACCAACGCCAGGTGCACTGACACATCAGTGCTTTAAAGTCCACAGAACCACTCTATAAATATGATCAGTTTAAACATGTGACTCACAAGGCCGGATTAACAATTTTCTGTGCCCTGGGCAACAAGGCTCAAGGTCCCCGTCCCCCCCCCCCCCCCAGTTACGGATTTCCATAATTAATGAGCGAATTTTTTGGGCCTTTATTTGAGGGCAAAATTGTTTTGAGCTTTATGTAAAATAAACATTTTACAAGCCGTTTTGGTAAAATCTTGTCTATGGAAGCAAATCGTTACCAAAATTCAAATGCAAATGCATTTCCAGAAATGCATTTGCATTTTAAGAATGTGGCTGCATTATTTGACTCATAAATGAAATTAGTATTCAATCATCCTATTTGCATTTTAATTTTCTTCTTCAAGAGTGCTCAATCTTTCACTTATGAAAATGAAAAAGAAATAGTCATTTGAGATTTAATTTTCAAAATATGCCCCAGCAAATAGATACCAAAATTCAATTTGAAATGTAAAATTTGAAAATTAAAATGCATTCCCAGGAATGCATTTTCATTATAAGAACGTGGCTGCAAAATCGTGACCACAATTCAAATGAAAATGCATTTCCAGAAATGCATTTTCATTTTCAAGAACGTAGCTGCAAAATCGTGACCACAATTCAAATGAAAATGCATTTCCAGAAATGCATTTTCATTTTAAGAACGTGAGTGCAAAATCGTGACCACAATTCAAATTCAAATGCATTTCCAGAAATGCATTTTCATTTTCAAGAACGTGGCTGCAAAATCGTGACCACAATTCAAATTCAAATGCATTTCCAGAAATGCATTTTCATTTTAAGAACGTGGCTGCAAAATCGTGACCACAATTCAAATTCAAATGCATTTCCAGAAATGCAAAATGAACGAAAAAACTTTCTGAGCGGCGCAGCAGAGTGACGTCAGTAGCCGCTCTTTTTCAGCTCCCTGCTGACCGAGCTACCCATCTTGTTCGGTAGGGGGCGGTGTGCACATCCGCATTGCATTACATGGCAAATGTGCCGGGAAATTTATTGAATTGCCGGGTCTTTAGAGGACGCATCACAGAGTGAGCAACGTGATGAAAAATGACTAAAACAGTGCCAGAGCTACTGAGGGAGGCCGCTGCTGCTTTGGAACATCACCAAGTTCCTTCTTCCAACACATCAGTGGCAACACCTAATGCTCCTGTGCACCGTAACAATGCTCGAGGTAAGATTTTAGCAAGAAAAGCTAGGACCTAGCAAAATAACATGCATTTGTCAGATCGATTTATTATTATGTCATTACAACGAGATACACTGTTGTTGAGTGTTAGAGCCCACCAGACAAGCATCAGTGATTTTTTTGTTAACTGAAGTTAGTTACAGTAGATTAGAAAGTTCACAGTAATCCATTTATCAACTAACTTAAATGTCAACAACAGCAAGTCTGACATCAGTGTGTAATAAGCCTGGAGGCCATTACTAACAAGCTGAAGTCAACAAAGACCCTTGTAAACTTGTATACGTTTCATAGGTATATTTACACTACTATTAATTCAGCATGATCTTGATCATGATGGAAAGTAAATTACATCATGCCATCTTGCTGTTCTGCATTAAAATTTTAAGCAAAAAAATATCCATTGATCAAAGGAATTGTTGGACTGTATGTTTATCTCACCATTTATGTTTGTATGTTTATGTATAACTACACTTTATCCATGTTTTATTTTTTCATTCTGTTTCTTCTTTTTAACATATTCAAAATAAAGTTCAATTCAGTTCAATTTATCTTCTGCTTTTCCCCCCATATTTCTTCCAGCTGAGGTTTTGAGGTTGTTCAGTCCTTACCCTGCACGAGGTGTACAACGGAAGTCAACCTCACCAGCCACCATGACCAAAAAATTAAAAATGACCACATACACTCACATTTTCTTCTGCCTGGCTAAAAAAAAGGACAGTGATGGCCCAACCCCAGCAGCAAAAAGAGCACTTGAAAGGGCAGGTTTAGGGAAAGGAAAATCACATTCCCAGGTAGGTCTACAAGTATGTATTGCATAATATCTGACCGAAAAAGGGGTTTTATTTACCCCAAAAATGCAAAAGAAAAATGTTTTACAAAGATATAATAAAGCTTTGAGCACATAAAAGAGGTCAACCTAACAGAACATAACGCAAGAAATACAAACTCAATATAAAGTGAGTTAACTGAACAAACTAACGATGTAACTGCCCCACAAAAGACAAAACAGACCTACTGAACTGGACACAAAAGGACATAAAACAAAACCCATGTGTATTGCCTTCTGTCTGTAATGTGCCATGTGCTTGAAACAAAGTAAAGTAAATTAAGACAAAATGAACTAAATGTAGAAAGAAATTAAAGTGTAAGTGCAGAGGGTTATTGACATTTAGACCAGTTGTGAGGCCACAGGTGTGGCCATCAGTCAGTAAGACCAATGCCTCAGCTGTGATACTTAAAATGTCAAAGATTGGTCAGCTAGCTAATTTTAAGGCACCATGATGTTGTAATAAAGCTCAAATGTTTACATTTTACCCAAACTGGTTATAATATTTTTTTTTTCTCAGATAAATACTGTGGTGCATCTGACTTTTCCGATCACCTAGAGTTGAACTTTCCACAACTAAAGCACTGTGGTGGGTTTCAACTCCTGCGGAGCCGGGGCTCTACAAGGTCCAAGGTCTTGGAAATCATTCCTTGCCCACAGAATGGGTATACTCCAGAGGGCCTGTGCAACAAAGAACTTGGAGTGGGGCAAGCTACGATTTACATAAGGCCACTCCAAAAAGATATTGACCTGCAGGTAGTATTATGTATTTTTAGTAGTATGTAGTATTTGATTCTCTGGAGTATGATAGAATATTGGCAAGGAAATCCCCAGCCAGTAACCCTCACAACTGAAATATGTCTGTACAAAATCCACCAAGCTGTAATGTAAAGAAAGATGTTTGATTGCATGATGCATATTTATGTTACTATTGTCTCATTTATGCTAGGATCCTCCCAGTGTGACCCTCACTCCTCAAACAACTGGACCAATGGTGGAATGTGTCTACTGTGCAGAGATATTTAGCTTCTCTGAGATCCAATGCCACATTGACTGTTGAATCTACATGGTGTAAATTGTGAAGTCCTACGACATTTTATTTTCCTAAAACATCAGTTGACACAAAGAAAATTGTTTTGTTATTTTATTAGTGTCTCACACACTGTTATTGATGTTTTAGATTTCTTCAGTGTATTAACAATTTCCTGATATCATTCCAAGAAAAAATAATTCAGATTCAATTGCTGAAGAAACCCTTGAGAATACCCCGTCAGGAAGCTCAGAAGAGACCCAGGCAGGAACCTCAGCTGCTGCTAGCTCATCAAGCAACCAAAATCCACTTGAAGAAAATCAAAGTAGTAGCTCTGAAGGTGCAACTGTCTTATTGTTTATAACCATATACAGTTAATGAATAAAAGTACTGATATTTATGTTGTCCTTACAAAATAGAAGGAACTTTTAGCTGCTGTCCTCAAAAGTCTAAAATCAACTATTTTCCTCACTTATAATCAACTGATTATCAGAGTGGACAACAGAGCCTGATGTTTATAAGGCAGCCAACATGTTTTGCCGTCACTTGCTCAACAATGCTGAACTCAAGCCAGGGTTGGTTGCCAGGCTTGATCTCGGATCCACTGAGGAAGATCGTGAAAGGGAGATTCTAACTTTCTACAAAAAAACAGGAATTGACTGGGCAAGCCCATTTTCTGTTATACTGACTGGTAGGTATCTTTCATTAAATTTGTTTTACTGCAAAATTTGGAACAAGAACAGTGATTACAACTTAAAACTGAAGTACATCTTTTAACTAGCTGAATAGGCTTTATGTCCTGCTCCACTACTTCCTTAGATTAAAGCAGCTCCTTTATTTCATGTCTTACATTACATGCCAAATTGATTAATCCAGATGTGCCTTACCGCAGCAGTCACAATAACCATGATCAGGCACACCTTCAGGAAGTAGTTGAGCTTGGAATAAAACCTATTGAAATTGACCCTTACATTATATACACATTCCTATGTGTCTACAGAGCAACTCCTTGTATTTCAGGTGATGCAGCTATTGGTGATGGTGTAAAACGGCATTTCCTGTCTATGGTAATGGCAAAAATCCAGTTTGGTTTCGACCTTGACTTCGGTGAGTTTTAACAGTTTATTGTATTGTTTTGTTTGTAAAAAAAAAAAGCATACAATTTTGCCTCAAACAGAAGTAGTGGGGTTGGATTAATTGGCTCTGACTAGGTGGCCCTAAAGCTCTTGTTGGATTTGGAAAGGTTGGTCACCTAAATTGATCTCAAATTGACAACTGAGGGCACATTGCGTGTATTCTTTAACTGAAAATTGTCTTCTCTCATGTCTGGTATTTTGACTCACCATAATCTGTTTGTGTGACACTATGTAAATCATTATCAGAGCTAGATATTTCCTTGAACTGCGATTGAAAAACCTCAGGATAATGCTACTGTCTCACCAGAAATCAGCTTTTTTTATTTTTTTATTTTTTGACTCAGAGAACACTACCAGAACTCTTATGTTCAATGGGACAGGCGATCACAAGGTCCCATCCACTTCCAAAGCCCTGATAGATGGAGACCTTTTCCGAGTAGCTGGACGTGCCATAGGACATTCTTTTATTCATGGAGGTCCTCGATTCACTGGACTGAGTCCAGCAATGTTGCAGCTAATTGTTGGAAGTAACGAGGAGTCTGCTGCACTTGAGGTTGCTGACTGCCCTGATACAGATGTTGTTGATGTGGTGTCAGTAGTAAGTGTCACTTGAAGTTGTTTTATTGTCATGACACAAAACAAATTTAAATTCACTTGAATTGATTATTCCTATGCTATCATGCAAATATGTTTACTTTGTATTTAACATAAAAAGCATAGACCATAAAAGTGATATACCATTGCCTTACTTTATTAATTGCAGCTTGATAGTCAGAGAGAACTGACCCCACAGGAACGATGCGAGGTGAACAACTTGGCCTTCAGCTGGGATCTTCCTCCCATCAATAATAACAACAGGAGGTGGTTGGCAGAGAAAATCCTACAGCATGCGGTATATTAATAATTATAAATGAAATTAAGTACTTTTTTCTTATTTATTCTATTATTTGTATTGTATCCCCATTAGTTAGGCTACCTCCTTGTCTGGATTTACATGTTTGCATTTCGTTTTTTAATTCTCCGCCCTTTTATTGAATAAAAAACAACCAACCAAAAATAATTATGCTAAGTATATTGTAAAACAAACAGATTCACTAGTATAATAATGTATTTTTTTCACCAACAACTGTATCTAAATTATACTTACAACGGTACCTAGGAATGGTCGATTGACCCGATGTTAGTTTCCTCAAGGATCACAATGACTCTTGCTTAGAGACTTGTTGCTCTTGTGGTTAGTGGTAACTGATTTAAATTTTGGTACTCACTGTGATATATTGTTTTATTATGGTGGCTTGTTTTTGTTGTTGTTGTTTTTTCACAGTTACACTTGCACTTATAGCGGTTCACGTTGTTTAATTGTAACTTGTTTAACTACATGCTCTTGTGGTTCTTCCCTTTGGCACTTACTTTGGTTGTTCACAATGTGTGCTTCATGTTTTGGCTACTTGCAATGTTTTTGTGGCTATCTTGTTGTTATTATCAGTGACCTAGGCACTTTGTAAAGCTCTCTCTTGGAAGTCGCTTTGGATAAAAGCGTCTGCTAAATGAATAAATGTAAATGTAAATACTTAAACTTATTGATAATTTATTTTTGTAGGTCATTGAACGGAGAAGAACACAAATGAAGCAGCTCCGTAGGGGGCTGAAAGAGAGCGGTGTTGTCACTATGATTAAAGAGCGTCCGGCCCTAGCCGAGGTCCTTTTCCCAAGATCAGCAGAACAAGTGATGGACTCACAGGTAATTAGCTTCTCATAAGAAACTGCTGACTGTTTACATAAATATCATTATGGTTATTGTCATTGTAATTATAAAACTGGAATAAGGCTTTAAGTGTAACATTTTGAGTTCTATCATTCAGATAACAAGCCTCCATTTTTATATACAATTAAGGTTGCCTTTTCTACCTGTACTTTTCTAAAT
The DNA here is from genome assembly GCA_023658055.1 of Thaleichthys pacificus. Lineage (NCBI taxonomy): Eukaryota > Metazoa > Chordata > Actinopteri > Osmeriformes > Osmeridae > Thaleichthys > Thaleichthys pacificus. Next base: position 15,123,202 of record CM042862.1, read on the forward strand.
GTGATATTTGCAAAGTAGCTCTACTCTGTTGATATACCCTTTAATTGATAGTCTTTGAAAATGTTTTTACTTCTTAGACCATCTTGAAAAGGATCATCTGGCCAATGCCAGATAGTGAGGATGAGGATGACCACAGCATCGTGGAGGAGACATGCCTGGTCACAGGCTTTTTGAGAGACTACATTGAAAAAGGTCAGATTATACATGTTAAAACAGATCGGATTCGGAACACTGTTCATATCCTAGAGCTGTTGCTAATTATTCACATTGAGTCCATATTTATGGAAACATGTTGGTGAAATATCACATTTCGTAAACAATGTTTTATTTTACTGTAGAAAGTTATTTTATTTTTTTAATCACTCTACAGTGAAGCAGTGACTAATGATGTCCGGGTAAACTTCAAAAAAGTATGACTGTCTTTGTAGGGTCTTCTCAGGAGCTACAACTACTCCTGAAGTTCTGGACAGGTTGGAGTATACCTCCCCAGCACCTTTATGTTGAAGTATCTCCGGATATTACTCTGCCAGTCGCCTCAACCTGCCTCACAACACTGAAACTCCCACTGAAGTGCCAAAGTTACCAGGCATTCGAAGAAAACTTGGAAGCATCTATGAGATCTACAGAGTTCGGGTTTGGACTGATCTGAGAAACTGTCTTTAAAGTAGAGGTAGGCAGTAAGAGAAACCTAACTCCCACATTTCCACGCCTGGTTTGTAGTTTTTGTAAATTTTAGTGATGCTTCTCTTTATTTTTCAACAGTCTGTAAAAAGATAGTTCTACTCTCATGTTGAATTTATTTGTATATTCAATCATACAGAAGTACCTCCATAAGGAACTATCCCCTTAAATTGTTTAATAATGTTGAAATTTTAATATCATACAGTTAAGGAGTGTGATATTTTATTGACAAATGTTTAAGGTTGTGGAATAAAGACAACTTCAAAAAGAAAAACAAATGTTGTACTTCTTGCTTCCAGAATGCAACTAAAATGCACTATAACCTTTACATGTGAACTTAATTGACTGTAATGCTGTTGCCGGTATTTAAAAATGCTGGGTTTGATTCTTGCCATATCAGTAGTGGTTGTAGTTCTGGATAGGAGAAGGGGAGGGGGAGACAAGACTGTCACTGCATCAACTGCTGTAGTGTGGCTGTGTAGATGTCCAGTGCATCCAAGAAGGGAACATTGGGGTCAGGTAAGCTAGCCATGTCCTCCTCAGTCAGGTGTCGCTGCAGCTGTACTTGAGGTACTTCAACTTGTGCCCTTTGACCTCCAAGGTCATCAAAGCCGTACGGTCCATCCCAATCGATACCATAGTCTGCCTCCACCTCAACACAAATAAAAGACGATTGGAATTTTAAGATTATGAAACATTTCATAAACTTTTGTGGTGGCTAGCTTTTTAACGGAACAGGTTGCAAAATAAAGCGCAGGGGAGTCTGGTCCATGTTCAGATGCAAAGGTTGTTTATTGATCAAGACAGGGAACACATTCGGTTAGGTCTCTCAGCACCAGAGAGAGCCTAATCATAAATACAGACAGTATTTATAGTTGATAGGCAGTCCCATAATTCGTACCTTGAACCTGCCTGTGTGAATAACTTTTAGTTATCAATCTAAACAGTGTATGTCAGTTTGCCTCGGTCCCAGAAATCTGGGCCTATTTGTAGTAGCCGTTCAAAGTCTGGTCTTCGTTAGCTATCTTTCACTATCTGGTCAGCAGGTCCCACTCGGGGTCCTTCAATGGAAGATTTGTCTTCGTATTCTAATTGTCTCTGTACTCAAATATGTAATGTTCTCGTTATGACCTCTGATGCACGATCATTTCTCTTACATGATCGTGGAATCAGTAGTGCTATTTAGGTTTTATGCTTAGTGGCCTATAGTTTAAGATAAACTCTTTCAGTTGGTAGTTTTCCATCTAGTTCCCTAGATAGGCCTAGAATGGGGTGTTCTATCCAGTTTTCGGCCCACAACACTTTGTAACTGTTTCAGAAAACTGAGGCTTTGTTTGGATACAACACAATACAAAACCTATGGCATCTTAAAATGTTTCACTTCAAGATTTACAATTACAGTTTTAAAAATGTTAAGCTATGCAATCAGTTCTCCTAAGCTTAAAGGAGTCATCACCTGGTGTTTTAACATATCCTGTCTCTCTGTAATTGTCTCAAAATGATTACACATGAGATTTTGACTGGTCTGGATGCTCATTGTAATAATGGTAATGAGGTACACGCTGATTGAGAAGCTGCTCACTGCAGAGCCAATGGGCAGAGCTGGACCAGGTCCGCTGCTGTCCCCCTCGCTTTCACAAATTCCTTTTCTTGTAATGTTGTATGTATGTATGCATGCATAAATGAAATTTTCAAACTGAGGTCCAACTATAATATACATGTTTTAACAAGGAAAAATTAGATTTTAAGGTGATGACTCCTTTACATATTAATTTTTTAAATAAATGTAGCCATATAATTTTAGTTTTTTTTAATGATTAATTGAAATGATGGCTCCTAATATGATACACTCAACCATTTTAACATACCTCATCAGGATCCTCAAGGTTTCTGAATGTTGCCCAAAGTTGGTAGGGAGACTGGCTACCTGCTGTTCTCAGGCTATGACGGTTCCAAGCTTCCATGAAGAAGGCCAGTTGCCTCTGTAGTTGAGGCAGAAAAGCCCAGTGGAGTGCAAAAAGATGACTCTCATCATCAGGATTCAACATTCCTTCTCTTTCTAGGTTTCGAAAGAGAACATGGAATGGGTCCAGGACTTGGATGTACACATCTCTCCATAGGTGTTCTATCCTGGAAGGGCAAGTGACACGATAAATAATTTTTTTACAAACAAAATGAAAAAATGTTTTTGCTTTGAATTATAGCCTAATTGACAAAATCATAATTAAGTTATTTAAAATTAGAATTGATGACAAAAACGATGTTCAAATAAAAGATTGATGTGCATAAAAAGCGGTAACTTTAGATAGTCCTGAGTAACAAGCTTGTATCCAGCCAGGATTTATATTGTGACTGACAGTAAAGCTCCGCTGATGAATGAGGTATGGACTGAATAAATTAGGAAATTGAACAGCGCATCTGACCCTACGCACAGTTTTATATATGAGGCCCTGGTCTTGGTGGAGTACTTGCTTAAAGTATGAAAATGCAAGCAAACTAAGCAAACTACACACTATAAAGTTTTATGTTTTAAGCTTTATGTCAGTGGTCAAAGGAGAGAAGATCATAACATCCAACAATTATGTGAATAGAAAAGAAGAAATAAAATAAATAAAAAGTTTGAAAGTAGTTCTCTGGTCCCTAAATGTTGTCGTAACCCTTACACACTGTTCAGATCTATTTTGACTCATTTTTTCAGAGCCCTACAGTGCAAGTATTTCACTCACATTTGAGTGAAATACTCCAACTCTTTCAATAAATATTTAAACAATAACATAAAAACCCTTTATAGGTTTCCCTATAACTATTGTTAGTGACATATTCTCCTGAAATGGTTTTCTCATTATACAGTGCTATTGAAAACTTACCGCTGGTTATGGACACTTCTTCCAGTAATGTGAGAGTTCCGGTTCTCTCCTCTGTGTTCCACCATGAATTGGGCAACATCAATGTTCTCACCACCTTTGTCAGAGCGCACACGTGATGGCAAACCAAATTTGTTGATGCCACCAATGAAGCTCTCCAACACAGTAGATGCCCGATTGTTCGTTGCAGCAGACAGAAAAACAATTAAACGGCTGAAGCCATCTATTCCACCATGAACAACAAATCTCCAGCTATTGGTAAAAGAAAAGAAAGAAAAGAAGAAGAAAAAACATTTCTAAAATATGTAAGGTATCAGATAGCAATTTGAAAAAGGTTCATACACAGCTTATTTGACACAAAGAACGGTAGGGTACAACGAAGAAAAGTTGCGGAGAGGGTGAACAAACTCAATATATCGTATGTTCAAGTATGTACCGTATTAATTTGTGGTTTCCATCTATGTGCCACATTGCATTTGGTGCAGGAACAGAGTATTGCCTCCGTCTTAGTGTCCGATTGGCCATGGCCCGCACCTCATTCCCAATTGGGTCCACTCTTTTTAAGGAGTCACGTACTCTTGTAACTACAACAATAGCAAACGTTACATTTCAAAGACAAATTCCATGAAATATTAACAGCACTTCAAAAATCAGTGTTAACACAGCACAGGTAATGCTAATGAAGGTAAGATTTAAGTTATGAAATTGGCTATTTAATTTAAATAATTATATTTGTATTTTCTTTTCTTATTTTAATTATATCATGTTATTATATTTGAATCATCATTGTTAAATAAAGCACTTTTAACTACATTTTTGTTAGAAAAGTTATACAAATAAAGTTTATTATATTATTATTATTATTATAACAGGTCAAACTGAGAGAATGTGCACTGATTGAGCTTACAGAGGACTTAATGCATTCATATGGGGATAAACTTCATATTAAACTTACTTTGCACTAGCAGTCCCCTGGCATGAAGGAATGACTTCATCATCCTGTATCCTGTGTTAGGGTGACTTTGGTGGATTTCTGCAATGACTGCATCCAGCTCTTCTTCACTCAGTGCAGAATACATGTCTGACATTCTAAACAAACAAAAAACAATTTCAGAGAATTATCTTGGCAAGAGTAAGAAAGATGTTTTTTTGTGTGTTTTTTAATTGACCATTTTCACAGCAGTCATTTTGATGTGATTTTTTAAACTTATTGTGTGTTTGCCACTATCATCACATTATGCTGCTGTGGTCACATAGTCAAGTTTCCAAGGGGGATAGTGCACATGAACCTGCTGAAGTCGGGTGCACAACTTGGGAACTCGGTGTGGTTGCTTGCACATTGCAGAGTTGACATGGAGAACTAAATAAATCACGTCCACGTTTTGTTAATGGCAAATTAACAATAGCTTTGGATAAAATATTATGTAGCCTATTCATTATTCTTAAAACACAGCTCTCTTGAATACTCGATTAAGAGTATTCAAGAATGAAACCATTCCCCTGTTGGGAGTTATTTCAATAATCATCAGCTCACTATACTGTATCACAGTGATCAGGTTATAACTTTGGCACAAAGCATCAAATGGCAACAAATAGCCTGTTTAGTTGTGAACACGGTCCCTTTACAAATAATAGTAATAAGGAGTCTGTTACCTCAAACCGTTGCTTTGCATCCTCCGACGGATGGTCTGGTGGCCTACGCCGAACAGCTCCGCTATTTCCTTTATTTTTAAACCATTTAATAAATAGTTTTCAATGGACTCAAACGGGATGAGGATGGTTGGTCGTCCTCGTCCCATTTGATGCTCCGCAGCATCCAGCTGTTCCAGGACTGAAGAGAGGTTTACTATGGCAACCTCATTAATGTGTACGTCTGTGACGGCAGAGTATGCAGCCAAGCTCTCTGTGACGTGTTCTACTCGGTCACGGGCATCAGACGCAGATATATTACTAGTTTCTACCATATTAGCTAATTCTATCAGTGTTTGCACAATTTGAAGGAGCGCCATGATGCGTCCTCTAAAGACCCGGCAATTCAATAAATTTCCCGGCACATTTGCCATGTAATGCAATGCGGATGTGCACACCGCCCCCTACCGAACAAGATGGGTAGCTCGGTCAGCAGGGAGCTGAAAAAGAGCGGCTACTGACGTCACTCTGCTGCGCCGCTCAGAAAGTTTTTTCGTTCATTTTGCATTTCTGGAAATGCATTTGAATTTGAATTGTGGTCACGATTTTGCAGCCACGTTCTTAAAATGAAAATGCATTTCTGGAAATGCATTTGAATTTGAATTGTGGTCACGATTTTGCAGCCACGTTCTTGAAAATGAAAATGCATTTCTGGAAATGCATTTGAATTTGAATTGTGGTCACGATTTTGCACTCACGTTCTTAAAATGAAAATGCATTTCTGGAAATGCATTTTCATTTGAATTGTGGTCACGATTTTGCAGCTACGTTCTTGAAAATGAAAATGCATTTCTGGAAATGCATTTTCATTTGAATTGTGGTCACGATTTTGCAGCCACGTTCTTATAATGAAAATGCATTCCTGGGAATGCATTTTAATTTTCAAATTTTACATTTCAAATTGAATTTTGGTATCTATTTGCTGGGGCATATTTTGAAAATTAAATCTCAAATGACTATTTATTTTTCATTTTAATTAAGTGAAAGATTGAGCACTCTTGAAGAAGAAAATTAAAATGCAAATAGGATGATTGAATACTAATTTCATTTATGAGTCAAATAATGCAGCCACATTCTTAAAATGCAAATGCATTTCTGGAAATGCATTTGCATTTTGGTAACGATTTGCTTCCATACTTGTCTAGAGAAGGTGATGTCTTTTTGTCTCTTAATTTTTCAGCCCCACGTACCTTGCGTTTCTTAGCCTGGTTTAGCCAAGGAGCTCTCCACCTTTTACTCATTTAAAAACTATTAATATAAAAGCATCATAGAATGTAAAGTAACAGCTAGCTGGCGTCAGTTGCTTGTAAAATGCATAGATAATGTTTAACAGTAACATCTCAATTTAGCTTGCACCCAAGTTAAAACATAGGCTATTTGAGTGTGCTAACATTAGCAATAACGTCAGCTAGTTTGAGGTGTATGCATAGGCTAACCATTAAATTAGCAGAACATTTCCCGTATTTAACAATGATTAAACATGGGCTTACCTGAAAGTGATGCACGGGCACCATCTCGCAATCTCTTTCTTTCTTTTTTTCTTCCCCTGACTCCTGTTATCTTTTTAAGCCCATTTTAGAAAAGTTGACCTAGCCTACTGTCAAAGTTCGTCAGGCCACTTAGATAGGGAAGGGGACCCACAGCGAGGGGGGGGGGGGGGGGCACCATCGTAACTTTTTTTGAGCATTTAAATACGCTATCTCTTGTTCTGCCTGTTTTGTAATATACGTGCCTAATATTTCTATACTAAAATAATATCAGCATTCTAAGTAATATAACTGATGATTTTTTCAGTTGGCTAATTTTTGGTGCCCTCTCAGGAGTTGGTGCCCTACGAACAGCGTAGTGCGCGTTATGGGAGCGGCGGCACTGGCTACTAAACTACACAAACAGTTTTTGACGTGATTTAACATCATATTTTGATCGAACGAGTTGCAATAAAGTACTCACATTAAGGAAAGTTATGACTGCGTTCATAACTTTAGATGTTGGCCCCACTCTCGTGCTTTCTTTGACCGGACATTTTCGCACGTAATTTTTTTTTCACTCTGAATGTTTCTAATGTTATGTGCGGTGCCGTTGACTCACTCGACATCGGGCAACCTGAGGCCCCCCTGATTGCGAGGCCCAGGGCTGCAGCCCCTAAAGCCCATTGCCTTAATCCGGCCCTGTGTATCCGTGTCATGTTTCCTCTAAATTTCCTATCTGCTGTATCAAAAGCCTTTTTGCAGTTATCAAGCCACATGTTAATACATTGACCTCATCATTTCTCAACTGTTTGTCCTCGTATACCTCTAGGGAAAACGTATGTAGCAGTAGCCCAGGGGGTCTGTGTTTTAGACTGTCCGACAGGGCCGGAATCTAAAAATAGCCAGTCATAAATGTCGTCAAACATCTCATCGTCATAAGCGGGGGGGGCCGTTGAAACCTGCTAGCTGAGGGTACAGAGAGTTAACAGTGCCTGTGGAATTCTTGTCTGCAAACAGAGAACCAGTAGACATCTCAGTTTGAGAACTATTCTGCTCCATCGCAAAGTTTGTAAACTTTCTTAGCTTCTTTTTATTCTTTCTCTCTTTTCTAACTATATTCCGTGGCCACTGCTCACTCATTAGTTCCCAGGCAATAAATACCTCTCGCATGTAATCCGTATCCCAATCCGAATTGCTGACAGCTAGATTATCGATAAAATATTTTCAAGCAATCTGCAACTGGTGTCTATCAAATGTGCCCTCAAGCGGTATTTGTCCGTCTGTCCATTCATACAGATTAGTTAGATAGGGTTCCACGTAAAATAAGACAACTTTTGTGAGCATCCATTCTCTCGGTGACATTTCTGCTAAACTCTTATTCGGAACTTGCTTCAAATGTGGATTGGTCTTTAACATTTTTGACATAGCCTTACGCTCTTTCCGTGGTAAATCTTTTTCAGTCTTAAATTTAACTACCAATGGCATATTTGTCTTACTGGATTGGCACCCCATGTTTACATACACTTCTAAGACAAAGTTAGTAGCCTTATATCCAAAGTCAAACCTTTTATTACACTTTAACGGTTTATTTATAGCTAATATTTAATTATCTTTTAAGAAGATATTCTTATACTCAGAAATTTGGCACTTGAATGACTGTAATTTATCATAATACGTTTTTAGTCCTTGGGAAACATTGCTCGAGTCTTACACTTCACAATTCAACGTGTCTTTCAACGTTTTACTAGTCACGCGCATATCTACAACCATCAACCTAAGTTTTTATATCGTTTCACCAGCAACGAGACTTGTTAACGGATCTTCTAACCAAGTTCTGTTAGAGGGTTTTACGGACCATACGTCTTATCATGACACAATTCAATACAACGGCCTTTCACCTCATCATATGACCTACGCAGATACAAAACTATTTAACCAATCAGAAGCAAAGCGGCATAGCCCTTGCTCACGGTCTCTGCCTTGTATCTGTCCCCGCAGTCTTTTCGTTCCCCAAGCAACTGTTAGGCCTTTTCCTATTACAATCAATTATCAGTCATCAAGTGAGATAAGATATAGTTTTCCAATTTTCTATTAATTCATTAGACTATCTCAAAGTCGTGCCTCCTGCCTTCTCCCGTACAGAAATCATCATTTCCCCCTTTAAAAATTACCCAGGTTCGTTACCCCAGCAGCCAGTCCCCACAGGTAAGCAGAAGTTAACATAATCATTTAATGATAATAATCACAGTCTGCTCACCTGGGTTCTAGCTGAAGATACTGTTCAGTGACGCCAACTGTTAGATGAATTTCTGTCAGAGGATGGGCCAAGGAGAGCACCACAATGAAAAGAGTTGACTTTGTTTATTAGGTCGAGCTGCTCGGATCACGTCACCACGACAGGCAGAGTCATGGGCGTAGATTTAGGGGGGGACGCTAGGTACTAGTCCCCACCAATATTTTAAGATGACAAAATTGTCCCCACCAATATTTTAGCGAACTCCTTTGTGCTGTAATTTGGATCAATTCCGAAAAAATATTTTGCACAATATATTTGCAAAACTCATTTGTATTATTGTTCGTCGCCCAGAAAAGTGAAAAATACATTTTCAAGTTATCCAATGCGCCTGCGAGACAAGATGATGTAATTTAATTGGCTGAAGTGGCAGTCAGAAACACTTCGTGAATCTTGACTTGCAGAAAGAGAGCTGTCAGTAGTCTGACACGGTAAACTACTAAATACGCCAGGAAATAATAAAGCCTCATATTAGTATTTCGTTTGGTCTCAGAATTTATATTTTTGACCCTTTTGTGCTTTGTAGATAGGAAAATGTCACCCAAAAAGAAAAGATGTATCAGAAGTGTTTTCACCACCCAGAGAGTAAGTAGCTAGCAAGGTCGTTGTTAGTTAGCTAGTAGGAAAACTACCCACACAGTGCAAACCTGCTAGCCTTACCTCGCCACCCATTCTACAATGGAAACATGTTTTGAAAGTTGTTAGTGTAGTAGAGTATGTAACTTTTGCTTGTATTAAATCTATCCCTAGCGTCTGCAATCTTTCGACCAGTGTGTTAGCAGCAGCTGGTCTTGTTGAAGCCAGAAGGATAAAGCTAACCTACCCACATAATGGGACCGTGCTAGTTTAGCCTAGTACCAGCAGGCTAGCAATTTAAAAGTGATATTAACTGGTATTAAGTAGGCCTATATAATCCCTTGGATAGTAATATGGCTATCCCTGTAATCTCGACCAATGTCAGCAGTCAACTAAGCATGGTTAGTGTCTGTATTAAATTGATGAATTACTGTGCAGGAAAAACAGCACTCTGACGCTACAGATGTAGAGCAGGTTGGTGATGAATCAGCATCAGGGGTTCAGGTGAGAAGTTGAATTTGTCCATTTTGGTAGAGATTGCATTAAATTGCTGTTTTTAAGGGATGTTTAGACAATGTTACCCATGAATGTTATCATTCACACTTATACTTGTAGGTAGTAAAAAGGTGCTATAAATTGGGATGCCCAAATATAAATCATTATTTCATTGCTCAGAAGTCCAGTACAGATGATGTAGGCCTAGTACAGCTCCATAAAACCTAAACCAATTACCTACATATATATTTTTTTTATTGGGGTGGGGGGGGGGGGGGGGGGGGGGGGGGTTGGCGTTCAGTGTCCCTACCAAAGCTGAGACCAAACCTACGCCCTTGGGCAGAGTGGTTGGCATGAGTGAGAAAACATGTCTCTCAGAAGTCCCTTATATATTGCTGGACTGTACAAATATAGTTTGCCACAAACACATTTCCTTAAACGGTACGGATTCCACAACTTGATGCACAGAAGAGACAACACACAGGTTATGCGGTCATCAATCATTGCTTGTACTATTCTCTGCATCTTGTGCTTAACCTAAGTTGACCAGAGCACATTCCTTGATCTATATGTGTATTGTCCAGGGCCTTCTACGTGACCTCTTTACCACTACAAGAGACAACCTCACACATGTATAGAAAATCTGCGTATCAATTTATTAACACAAAGATATTGTGGCAATGTGGACATTTACATAAATACAGGTCTTTCAGCCATTTTGTATTGCATTCCTTATTCAATGTCACCCTATAGAAAGACATGTATTCTACAAATCTGTAACAAATTTCAAGTCGATTGGATCTACAGTTCATGAGGAGAATGGATTTGAAGGTTGTGCCAAATTTGGACAGTACAGCAAAATCTATCATGGCGGACCTTATATATTATCTAGAGGCTTTTTTGTTCCCCACGAGAAATAAGGCATGCATACCAATTTTCAGGCATTTTTGAGTAATGGGGCACTGGGGAAATCATGTAGACTTTGGGCGTGGCTTATAGCGCCACCTATGGGCGTACATAGGCCACTAGCCGCCTGGGAGTAGTGAGTGACCTGTTGTATCATTGGGCCAAATTGGAAAAAATCGGGTCAAGGACTTTTTGAGCTATTGGGCCATTTAGTGGAGAAATATAAGAAGAAGAAGAAGTAGAATACTAACAAAAACAATAGGTTTCCTCCTACCGGAGGAACCCTAAATATAGCTTCAAGCAGCGATGCGGGTTCCTCCGCAAAATGGCAAAATAATACAAAAACGTACATTGTAGAAGGTCAAGAGTTGGACAACAAGAGAGCAAAACTACTTCATGTTTGGCCAACAACAATAGGCTGACTGAGGATTTGAACTCATGAGCATAAGGTTACAAGTCAGTCTCTTTATCCTCTCTGCTACACACCAACTGTTGAGATCTTATGAATAGCTTTGGTCAGCTTTGGGACAAAGGTTAAGAAACGGTTGACATTTCAAGGTAAAATTGCATGAAATTGCGCATGGTACATCAGAATGATGTCACCTTGAAGTCAATAAGGTTTGAAAAACCATCAGTCAAAATTATATTTTATTTATTGACACAAAGATATTGAGGCAATGTGGACATTTACATAAATACACCCCTTTCAGACATTTTGTATTGCATTTCTCATTCCATTTCACCCTATATAAAGACACATCTGCCCGCACACTATCCCCATCCATGCTTTTTCTCTCTCTCCCAGCGCAGGTCTAGCCTGGCTCTGCCGTCCTACGTACTTCCGCTCAAATTTATTTGCTTCTGTACATAGGTCTGGCCATGAGGTCCGTAAGTCAGATTCTGCAGGTTGATTTTCTACCTGTCCAATAAGCGAACAGAGGGAGTGGCTGAGAACGATGACGTTGGTGTCGTGTGCTAGTTTGTGTTGTAGTTCCGTAATGGCGGCGGAGAAAGATGTGAGGAAAGCCATTCGGTCCGTTGTGGCAACGCTGCCGAATATCCAACAGCTAAAGCCGGAGCCTGAGTTTTGTTGGTGACCATGATGTTGTGGCCCTCCTCCCCACAGGGTTCGGGAAAAGTTTGATTTTCCAGCTACGGCAGCTAGCTCTGTTACAGAGCCACATCAGAGTGGCTCTGGGCAGATCCAATAGTTTTAAACTTCAACAGAGTACCCGCCTACAAGGAAGTCAACGCTTGTCAATGGAGCGAGGCCAGACTCTCTGTACAAATGAAATGTACGAGAGTCTGGTTAGGACCAGGCTACAAAATTTGGGGCGTGAAAAAGGTTTTTACACTTTTCCATAAAATCCAAAATGGCGGCCGCGTCAATTCGGTTGTTATGAAATATTATCGAAGGTCAGGCTTGGGATCTCAGAAGACATCAAGAGACAAAGAAAATACTTTATTAAGCTAAAAACTTCAACAGTTATTAGCCAAAACACGTTTATGCTTCCGGCCACGCCCCCTTGTGACACCATTTTTGGAGGACATCCTCAGAATAAGGTTCCGATTAGGCGTAACAAATTTGCTTCCTGCGGCCACGCCCAGTGATCACATGACACCAAATTGTGTGGACATCCTCATAAGAGGGTTCAGAGTCATCATACCAAGGTTGGTGTTGATATCTCAAAGATTTGCTGATATATGACTTCACTTCCTGTTTGGCGGCTTTTCTGCTGAATTTGATTGGCTGTACCGAACAAACGGTTGTGAGGATCAAAATTATTTTCAATAATTGGAGGCTTGGTCTGAAAATTATCTCTGGTAATTTTGACGAAGATTTGACAAAAATTGTAGGAGGAGTAGGCTTTCAAAGGGTTTTGATAAAACCGGAAATTGCGGAAATTCGATATAACCGGAAATTGACGCCAAACTGCGTTGAACTCGGCTTGATCCAAGGAATCCATCGGTACCTCATTTTTGACAATCGGACATGCGGTTCAAAAGTTGCGTGTGTAAACACAAGTCCAACTTTGACCCATTGGTGGCGCTAGAGTGCCCAGGTATGAGACATGACACTTTGTGAATTGGACCAGGGGACTGTCCCCAATGAGTGTGCCAAATTTCACAACTTTCGACCAAGCGCTTATGGGGGCTGCCATAGACACCCATGACGGAAGAAGAAGAATAATAAATATAGCTGCAAGCAGCAATGGCGGATTCCTCCTAACATTGCGAACCATTGAAAAATGTATGTTCTACACAAATTGTCACTGTATAGAAAAATCGATGCTGTAGACCTACCAATGGGATACCAAATCTGAAATGCAATACCATTAAGATCCACAAGGGCTTTTATTTCAAGCCAAGGAGTGAAGGGAGGGGGCTTGGTGAGCCTACGCATTCCAGAAAGCCTTGTATCTTTGTGCATCTGGGTGTGGCCTGTAGCGTCACCTATGGGTGATATTGGGCCATTTGTGGTGTGGTAGTTACTCTTGGCCTATACTATCAATGTTTCAGGATTTTGAGAACTTTTTACCATTGCATTCAAAATCGGAAATGCAATACCATCAAGATCCACATGGGCTAAAGATCAAGCAATGAGTGGGGGCTTGGTCAGCCCACACTCTCCTGAAATGTTGAGTATGCGTCTTGCCAAGCCTGCGCGTGTGTCAAGGGAAAGGCTGAGTGTGTGTGAGAATGTGGAGCGCGCGCGCTGAGGAGCAGAGGGAGACATTACATTGGAAATTTCCTTAGCAATTAGTCAAGAATTGCTAGTTTCAAATATTCACAAAAAATCGACTTTTCATCTCACAGTCAACTTTTTCTCAGATTTGTGTACTAAACATTCTCAAGAGTCTTCATATGAACTTGTGATTGCATCAGAGTATCAATTTTTGACTGGCGGATGTGTAAAGCACTTTTTTAGCGTCAGCGATAAATTCGATTTGCTTTATATCAATCATTTTTGGAGATACTTAGTTGCCTTTGCACATGGTAACATGTTGTAGTGTCTTCCACCGATATACCAAGTTTAGTGTTGATATATCAAAGATTTGCTGAGATTTGACCCAAATTCCTGTTTGGTTGCTTTTTGGCCAATTTTGATTGGCTTTACCAGACAAACGGTTTAGAAAATCAAAACGCCATGGGATAACTTTTGTGAGGCTTGGTCTGAAGATCATCACTGGTAATTTTGAAGAAGATATGACAACAATTGTAGGAGGAGTAGGCTTTCAAAGGTTTTTGACAAAACCGGAAATGGCGGAAAATCTATATAACCGGAAATTGACGTCATAGGGTGCGTTGAACTCGTCTTGATCCAGGGAATCCAATGGTACCTCATGTTTGAAAATCAGTCATACGGTTCAAAAGTTGCGTGTGTAAACACAAGTCCAACTTTGGCCCATTGGTGGCGCTAGAGTGGTGCAGTGGGAAACATGAAAATTGGTGTAAGTATAGAAGGGACTGTCCTTAATGAGTGTGCCAAATTTCACAAAAAGTTATCCAAGGGGTCTAGGGGCTGCCATTGACTCCCATGGAACTAGAATAATAATAATAATAAAACTAACAATAACAATAGGTTTCCTCCTTACGGAGGAATCCTAAATATAGCTGCAAGCAGCAATGGGGTGGCCAAGCAGGTCAGATGACCCAGAAGAAACTTTCGACATCCTCAGAAGAGGGTTCCAAGTACACGCAGCAAGTTTGGCATGAATCCATCAAAGATTTGCTGAGATACGACACAACTTTCTGTTTGGCGGCTCTGCTGCCGATTTCGATTGGCTGTACCGGACAAACGGTTTCGAAAATCTAAAATCATTTTGATAGTTTTTGTGAGGATTGCATTGACTATAGCTTGTAGCTTGACTACAGGTAACTAGCGACTGCGGTGTACCTGGCTTCCTTTGCAGTGGCTTACAGTCTCGCTAAACAGAGAATCAGAGACATGACAAGCTCGTCGGCTTTGGCTGGATTCGAACCTCTGACGTTGACGTTGCCAGAACACCAACTTATCCTAATGAGCGATTCTCAGTGCTGCAAATCACAGTTCAGTTACTGGGAAAAATATAAGCAGTTTTTCCTGTGATAAGCGGTTGTCCGATTTGGCCCAAGTTTAAACAGCTGTAATTCAGTCCTATTTTGACATGTCAAGGTGATTGTGGTCTGAAGATAATCTGTCCCAAATTTGGTGAATATTTGATACATTTTGTAGGAGGAGTAGGACAAAAACGTTTTATTAATTAATTCAAAATGGCGGCATCAATTCGGCTGGTATCACAAGTTAACATGTGTCAGACACGGGATAGCCCCCCTAGAGGTTAGAGGACACATATCTACAAAGCACAATAAATCTGACTCTTCTTGAGTATAGATCCCCTGAGAATGAAACATTATCATTACCATTATACTGTTAGACAGCTACTGTGGCATACCTGGCTTCACTAAACAGATAAACCAGTATCATGTCATGCTTGATGACTGTGGCTGGGGTCGAACCTATGACCTTGCACTTCAGAGGAACCCGTCTTATCCCAGTGAGCTATTCTCACTGCAGGGAAATGCTGTGTTCAGTTACTGTATAAAAAAAAGTAAGCAGTTTCTCCTGTGGGAAGCGTTGTCAGATTTGACCCAAGTATAAAAAGCTGTAATTCAGTCCTATTTTGACATGTCAAGGTGATTGTGGTCTGAAAATGATTTGATAATATGTCCATGAAAATAGGAGCAACGGCAAACAAGGAGTTTGTTTTTATGAAAATTCCAAATGGCCGACGCCCAAAATGGCGGACACGGGACAGTGTGATATATTTCGACTTAGTATGCCACATAGAATCAGAAGAGACCAATCTTGTGATTTATGACAAATCTGTTCAGAAATTATGATGCAAGAAATCCGATGCACTGGCTAGATGTAGCATCACTATATCTACAAAGCACAATAAATCTGACTCTTCATGAGTATAAATCCCCTGAGAATGAAACATTATCGTGACCATTATGATTATACTGCTCGACAGCTACTGTCGCATACCTGGCTTCACTAAAAAGATAGTGGAAGTGTGCCAAATTTCACAAAAAGTTATCCAAGGGGTCTAGGGGCTGCCATTGACTCCCATGGAACTAGAATAATAATAATAAATATAGCTGCAAGCAGCAATGAGGTGGCCAAGCAGTCAAATGACCCATAAAACATGTTAGACATCCTCAGAAGAGGGTTACGAGTACACACAACAAGTTTGGTGTGAATCCATCAAAGATTTGCTGAGATACGACCCAACTTCCTGTTTGCTGGCTTAACGGCACATTTTGATTGGCCGTACCGGGCAAACGGTGTTGAAAATCCAAAAAACATATGATGGCTTTTGTGAGGCTTGGTCTGAAGATGATCTGTGCCAAATTTGGTGAAAATTGGAAAACATTTGTAGGAGGAGTAAAGAAAAAACGTTTTTTTAGTCATTCAAAATGGCGGCCGCATCAATTCGGATGTTATCACAAGTTATCATGTGTCACACACTGGATGTCCCATGATATCATGAGACAAAGGAATCACTTAATAAAGGCAAACGAATCAACAGTTATTGGCCAAAACACATTTTTGCATCCTGCGGCCACGCCCAGTGATCACATGACACCAAATTGATCGGACATCCTCAGAAGAGGGTTCCGAGTCATCCTACCAAGTTTGGTGTTGATTTCTCAAGGATTTGCTGAGATATGACCAAACTTCCTGTTTGGTTGCTTTGTTGCCAATTTTGATTGGTCGTACCGGACAAACGGTTTTGAAAATCAAAACCTTTTGATAACTACAGTGAGGGTTGCTCTAACGATGATGTGTGCCGAATCTAGGGAAGATTGGACAAAAATTGTAGGAGGAGTAGGCTTTCAAAGGTTTTTGATAAAACCGGAAATGGCGGACAATCTATATAACCGGAAATTGACTTCATAGGGTGTGTTGAACTCGTCTTGATCCAGGGAATCCAACGGTACCTCATTTTTGAAAGTCGGTCATACGGTTCAAAAGTTACGTGTGTAAACACAAGTCCAACTTTGACCAGTTGGTGGCGCTAGAGTGCTCCAATGGGTGACATGAAAATTGGTGAATATAAAGAGGGGACTGTGCTTAATGAGTGTGTCAAATTTCGCAACTTTTTACCATATGGTTCTAGGGGCTGCCATAGACTCTAATTGGAGAAGATGTGTAATAATAATAATAAATATAGCTGCAAGCAGCAATGGCGGATTCCTCCTAACATTGCGAACCATTGAAAAATGTATGTTCTACACAAATTGTCACTGTATGGAAAAATCTATGCTGTAGACTTACCAATGGGATACCAAATCTGAAATGCAATACCATTAAGATCCACAAGGGCTTTTATTTCAAGCCAAGGAGTGAATGGGAGGGGGCTTGGTGAGCCTACCCATTCCAGAAAGCCTTGTATCTTTGTGCATCTGGGCGTGGCCTGTAGCGTCACCTATGGGTGATATTGGGCCATTTGTGGTGTGGTAGTTACTCTTGGCCTATACTATCAATGTTTCAGGATTTTGAGAACTTTTTACCATTGCATTCAAAATCGGAAATGCAATACCATCAAGATCCACATGGGCCTTTGCTAAAGACCAAGCAATGAGTGGGGGCTTGGTCAGCCCACACTCTCCTGAAATGTTGAGTATGCGTCTTGCCAAGCCTGCGCGTGTGTCAAGGGAAAGGCTGAGTGTGTGTGAGAATGTGGAGCGCGCGCGCTGAGGAGCAGAGGGAGACATTACATTGGAAATTTCCTTAGCAATTAGCCAAGAATTGCTAGTTTCAAATATTCACAAAAAATCGACTTTTCATCTCACAGTCAACTTTTTCTCAGATTTGTGTACTAAACATTCTCAAGAGTCTTCATATGAACTTGTGATTGCATCAGAGTATCAGTTTTTGACTGGCGGATGTGTAAAGCATTTTTTTAGCGTCAGCGATAAATTCGATTTGCTTTATATCAATCATTTTTGGAGATACGAAGTTGCCTTTGCACATGGTAACATGTTGTAGTGTCTTCCACCGATATACCAAGTTTAGTGTTGATATATCAAAGATTTGCTGAGATTTGACCCAAATTCCTGTTTGGTTGCTTTTTGGCCAATTTTGATTGGCTTTACCAGACAAACGGTTTAGAAAATCAAAACGCCATGGGATAACTTTTGTGAGGCTTGGTCTGAAGATCATCACTGGTAATTTTGAAGAAGATATGACAACAATTGTAGGAGGAGTAGGCTTTCAAAGGTTTTTGATAAAACCGGAAATGGCGGAAAATCTATATAACCGGAAATTGACGTCATAGGGTGCGTTGAACTCGTCTTGATCCAGGGAATCCAGTGGTACCTCATTTTTGAAAATCAGTCATACGGTTCAAAAGTTGCGTGTGTGAACACAAGTCCAACTTTGACCCATTGGTGGCGCTAGAGTGGTCTAATGGGATACATGAAACTTGGTGTAGGTATAGAAGGAACTGTCCTTAATGAGTGTGCCAAATTTCACAAAAAGTTATCCAAGGGGTCTAGGGGCTGCCATTGACTCCCATGGAACTAGAATAATAATAATAATAATAATAAAACTAACAATAACAATAGGTTTCCTCCTTACGGAGGAATCCTAAATATAGCTGCAAGCAGCAATGGCGGATTCCTCCTAACATTGCCAACCATTGAAAAATGCATATTCTTTACAAATTGTCACTGTATATAAAAATCCATGCTGCAGACTTACCAATGGGATACCAAGTCTGAAATGCAATACCATCAAGATCCACAAGGGCCTTTATTTCAACCCAAGGAGTGAAGGGAGGGGGCTTAGTGAGCCTACCCATTCCAGAAAGCCTTGTATCTTTTTGCATCAGGGCGTGGCCTGTAGCGTCACCTATGGGTGATGTTGGGCCATTTGAGGTGTGGTAGTTACTCTTAACCTATACTATCAATGTTTCAGGATTTGGAGAACTTTTTACCATTGCATACAAAATCAGAAATGCAATACCATCAAGATCCACAAGGCCTTTGCTAAAGACCAAGGAGTGAGTAGGGGCTTGGTCAGCCCACACTCTCCTGAAATGTTGAGTATGCGTCTTGCCAAGCCTGCGCGTGTGTCAAGGGAAAGGCTGAGTGTGTGTGAGAATGTGGAGCACGCGCTGAGGAGCAGAGGGAGACATTACATTGGAAATTTCCTTAGCAATTAGCCAAGCATGCTAGTTTCAAATATTCACAAAAAATCGACTTTTCATCTCACAGTCAACTTTTTCTCAGATTTGTGTACTAAACATTCTCAAGAGTCTTCATATGAACTTGTGATTGCATCAGAGTATCAGTTTTTGACTGGCGGATGTGTAAAGCATTTTTTTAGCATTAGCGATAAATTCGATTTGCTTTATATCAATCATGTTTGGAGATACGAAGTTGCCTTTGCACATGGTAACATGTTGTAGTGTCTTCCACCGATATACCAAGTTTAGTGTTGATATATCAAAGATTTGCTGAGATTTGACCCAAATTCCTGTTTGGTTGCTTTTTGGCCAATTTTGATTGGCTTTACCAGACAAACGGTTTAGAAAATCTAAACGCCATGGGATAACTTTTGTGAGGCTTGGTCTGAAGATCATCACTGGTAATTTTGAAGAAGATATGACAACAATTGTAAGAGGAGTAGGCTTTCAAAGGTTTTTGATAAAACCGGAAATGGCGGAAAATCTATATAACCGGAAATTGACGTCATAGGGTGCGTTGAACTCGTCTTGATCCAGGGAATCCAGTGGTACCTCATTTTTGAAAATCAGTCATACGGTTCAAAAGTTGCGTGTGTGAACACAAGTCCAACTTTGACCCATTGGTGGCGCTAGAGTGGTCTAATGGGATACATGAAACTTGGTGTAGGTATAGAAGGAACTGTCCTTAATGAGTGTGCCAAATTTCACAAAAAGTTATCCAAGGGGTCTAGGGGCTGCCATTGACTCCCATGGAACTAGAATAATAATAATAATAATAATAAAACTAACAATAACAATAGGTTTCCTCCTTACGGAGGAATCCTAAATATAGCTGCAAGCAGCAATGGCGGATTCCTCCTAACATTGCCAACCATTGAAAAATGCATATTCTTTACAAATTGTCACTGTATATAAAAATCCATGCTGCAGACTTACCAATGGGATACCAAGTCTGAAATGCAATACCATCAAGATCCACAAGGGCCTTTATTTCAACCCAAGGAGTGAAGGGAGGGGGCTTAGTGAGCCTACCCATTCCAGAAAGCCTTGTATCTTTTTGCATCAGGGCGTGGCCTGTAGCGTCACCTATGGGTGATGTTGGGCCATTTGAGGTGTGGTAGTTACTCTTAACCTATACTATCAATGTTTCAGGATTTGGAGAACTTTTTACCATTGCATACAAAATCAGAAATGCAATACCATCAAGATCCACAAGGCCTTTGCTAAAGACCAAGGAGTGAGTAGGGGCTTGGTCAGCCCACACTCTCCTGAAATGTTGAGTATGCGTCTTGCCAAGCCTGCGCGTGTGTCAAGGGAAAGGCTGAGTGTGTGTGAGAATGTGGAGCACGCGCTGAGGAGCAGAGGGAGACATTACATTGGAAATTTCCTTAGCAATTAGCCAAGCATGCTAGTTTCAAATATTCACAAAAAATCGACTTTTCATCTCACAGTCAACTTTTTCTCAGATTTGTGTACTAAACATTCTCAAGAGTCTTCATATGAACTTGTGATTGCATCAGAGTATCAGTTTTTGACTGGCGGATGTGTAAAGCATTTTTTTAGCATTAGCGATAAATTCGATTTGCTTTATATCAATCATGTTTGGAGATACGAAGTTGCCTTTGCACATGGTAACATGTTGTAGTGTCTTCCACCGATATACCAAGTTTAGTGTTGATATATTAAAGATTTGCTTAGATTTGACCCAAATTCCTGTTTGGTTGTTTTTGGCCAATTTTGATTGGCTGTACCAGACAAACGGTTTAGAAAATCAAAACGCCATGGGATATCTTTTGTGAGGCTTGGTCTGAAGATCATCACTGGTCATTTTGAAGAAGATATGACAACAATTGTAGGAGGAGTAGGCTTTCAAAGGTTTTTGATAAAACCGGAAATGGCGGAAAATCTATATAACCGGAAATTGACGTCATAGGGTGCGTTGAACTCGTCTTGATCCAGGGAATCCAATGGTACCTCATTTTTGAAAATCAGTCATACAGTTCAAAAGTTGCGTGTGTAAACACAAGTCCAACTTTGACCCGTTGGTGGCGCTAGAGTGGTTGAATGGGATACATGAAACTTGGTGTAGGTATAGAAGGAACTGTCCTTAATGAGTGTGCCAAATTTCACAAAAAGTTATCCAAGGGATCTAGGGGCTGCCATTGACTCCCATGGAACTAGAATAAAAATAACTAGAGAGGGTACAATTTCTGGGGAAATTGTAGGGTGTGCTTGCTTGCGTCGGTTGCAGGTGGGTCCGTTCTCTAAGTTTTTCCCTTCTAGTGATATTTTCAAGCATTTAGCCTACTCATATTGCATATTTCATTAAGAACACCCTTTTAAACAGCTGCGAACCCCCTTTGAAACAAGCTACTGTAACAACGTTGTCACTGACAGTATGGAATCGCGATTGAAACAGTACCGTCTACTAACTGAAAATATGCCCCCCAAAACGTAAATAAGTTTGACATTAATGTAGGGGGAAATGGCTAATTCAAAATAAGTTTGCTAGAGGCAAGTTAGCTGCTGTTGCTCCACATTTCACTGATTGTTTGAAAGCGCCGGAAATGAGAATGTTTCTTTTGACATAAAGTTTAGCTGTGGCTTGAACACAGTACTGTACTACACACTGCCAGTGGGCGAGCCGAGTCTGACTGAGGCTAACGTCAAAACAAGCCGCGGCGTCACTCAAATTCCAAGTTTTACACAAATCACAAAAATATGCTGACCCGCTGGCTATCTTCGCAATCGCCATATCTTTAAAACACTGCCCTCCTTCTGATTTTTGATGTAGAATTGACCCTGGTACGAAATTAAGAAAATACTCACCAGAGATCGACAACAGCTGACGCAATCGTCAACGGAGGCTGACGGGGCTCTCACGTAGCAAACCAATCAAAGTTTTTACAGCAACCTACATTAAAATCTCACCATCTGGCTGTCTTCACAATAGTCATATCGTCATAACATTGCCCTCCTTCTGTTTTTTTGTGTAGAATTGACCGAACTATAACATTACGAAAATACTAAACTATGACGCTTGCATGTCTGCCGCCTAGGCAGTCTCACGGGCGACCCGCACTCGCTCAAATTACAAAGACTTTCACGACCTAAACAAAAAATCTGAGATGGCAGTTCCACTCGAAATTGCTTTCTCAACAAAACCCAATGGTTGGTAATTTTGGGGGTTGGCATTTTTCACTCATAATCCAAGCTCCAATTTACGTGCTAGGACGTCTCTATCACGTTGTATCCATGCGTCGTTGCTAACGTGTGCTGACGTGGTGACGTAGCTAGCACTGGCTACCCTTCGTTGACTAAAGGCACTTTTTTGCCACAAAAATGTTGTAACCTCCTAAACCGTGCCACGGAACGTAAATATAAATACAAGCAACGCAATCGAGACCAAGACGAAACTTTTGACACAGGCGTTGTCTATGTAGTCCAAATATTGACTGATCCTTAGGGGGGCGAAAATAAACATTAATAATAATAATATATATGTGAGAGAACAAAGGTTGTGCTCTCGCCGAAGGCTTGAGCACACCCAAAAATAATAAAACTAACAATAACAATAGGTTCCCTCCTTACGGAGGAATCCTAAATATAGCTGCAAGCAGCAATGAGGTGGCCAAGCAGTCAAATGACCCATAAAACATGTTAGACATCCTCAGAAGAGGGTTACGAGTACACACAACAAGTTTGGTGTGAATCCATCAAAGATTTGCTGAGATACGACCCAACTTCCTGTTTGCTGGCTTAACGGCACATTTTGATTGGCCGTACCGGGCAAACGGTGCTGAAAATCCAAAAAACATATGATGGCTTTTGTGAGGCTTGGTCTGAAGATGATCTCTGCCAAATTTGGTGAAAATTGGAAAACATTTGTAGGAGGAGTAAAGAAAAAACGTTTTTTTAGTCATTCAAAATGGCGGCCGCATCAATTCGGATGTTATCACAAGTTATCATGTGTCACACACTGGATGTCCCATGATATCATGAGACAAAGGAATCACTTACTGCATCACTGCAGTGGAGCTACCTGAAGGCCAAGCCAGTGGTGTGCCTACACTAACTGTAGCCGAGGTGAGGCTGTGCTTTAAGAAGATCAACCCTCGCAAGGCACCTGGCCCAGACGGCATATCAGGTAGGGCCCTCAGGGGCTGCGCTGACCAGTTGGCAGGGGTCTTCAGTGACATCTTCAACCTCTCCCTTAACCTGTCTGTACTCCCCACCTGCTTCAAGAGGACCACCATTATCCCTGTGCCCAAGAACACCAAGGTCACTTGTCTGAACGACTATCGCCCGATAGCACTGACCTCTGTCATCATGAAGTGCTTCGAGCGGCTAGTCAAATCATTCATCTGCTCCTCGCTGCCCCCCACACTGGACCCTATGCAGTTTGCATACCGGTCCAACAGGTCTACAGACGATGCCATCGCTCTGTCTATGCACACCGCTCTCTCCCACCTGGACAAGGGGAATACATATGTGAGGATGCTGTTCATTGACTACAGCTCTGCATTCAACACTATCATCCCCTCCAGACTGGTCTCCAAGCTTGTGGACCTGGGACTAAGCACCTCCCTCTGCAAGTGGATCTTCCACTTCCTGACGGGAAGGCCACAGGTGGTGAGAATCGGTGACCGCACCTCATCCGTACTGATCACCAACACAGGCACCCCCCAGGGCTGTGTGCTCAGCCCTCTCCTGTTCTCCTTGTTCACTTACGACTGTGTGGCAACGCACAGCTCCAACCTCCTTGTTAAGTTTGCTGACGACACAACCATCGTGGGCCTCATCTCTGACAGTGACGAGTCAGCCTACAGAGAGGAGGTTGACACCCTGACATCATGGTGTCAGGACAATAACCTCTCTCTTAACATCAGCAAGACCAAGGAGATGATTGTGGACTATAGGAGGCGGAAGGAGGATGAGCATGCACCCCTACACATCAATGGATCGGAAGTGGGAGAAGGTCAGCTGCTTCAAGTTCCTCGGGGTGAACATCAGCAATGACGTCACCTGGTCTGTTCACACGGACAAGGTGGTCAAAGCGGCCCGTAAGCGCCTCTTCTTCCTGAGGAGACTGAAGAAGTTTGGTATGGGACTCAGTCATCCTCACTAACTTTTTACAGATGCACTATCGAGAGCATTCTGACTGGTTGTATTACAGTGTGGTATGGGAGCTGCACCAGGACCGGGACCGCAAGGCACCTACGAAGAATGTGGTCCGTTCTGCTGAGTTCAATTCATCGGCAGGTCAGCTACCCAGGCCACCTAACAGGAACGTACCTACCACACACGTTGCCTAAGGACAGCCGGGGCAGGATTCTCAAGAGAACTGTTCCCACCCATTTCCTATCAGTCTCTTATAACACCGGAGCCTTCTGGCAGGCTTGTTTACGCGCAGCATCGGCCGCGCACACGCAGACTGGAACAACAGTTTCTACCCAGGGCCATCAGGCTCTGAAAGGGACATGATCAGCTGGACATTGAGGTACTGCACACAGTCACTTATA
>CM042862.1:15148036-15189676 GCA_023658055.1 Thaleichthys pacificus
AAATAACTAGAGAGGGTACAATTTCTGGGGAAATTGTAGGGTGTGCTTGCTTGCGTCGGTTGCAGGTGGGTCCGTTCTCTAAGTTTTTCCCTTCTAGTGATATTTTCAAGCATTTAGCCTACTCATATTGCATATTTCATTAAGAACACCCTTTTAAACAGCTGCGAACCCCCTTTGAAACAAGCTACTGTAACAACGTTGTCACTGACAGTATGGAATCGCGATTGAAACAGTACCGTCTACTAACTGAAAATATGCCCCCCAAAACGTAAATAAGTTTGACATTAATGTAGGGGGAAATGGCTAATTCAAAATAAGTTTGCTAGAGGCAAGTTAGCTGCTGTTGCTCCACATTTCACTGATTGTTTGAAAGCGCCGGAAATGAGAATGTTTCTTTTGACATAAAGTTTAGCTGTGGCTTGAACACAGTACTGTACTACACACTGCCAGTGGGCGAGCCGAGTCTGACTGAGGCTAACGTCAAAACAAGCCGCGGCGTCACTCAAATTCCAAGTTTTACACAAATCACAAAATATGCTGACCCGCTGGCTATCTTCGCAATCGCCATATCTTTAAAACACTGCCCTCCTTCTGATTTTTGATGTAGAATTGACCCTGGTACGAAATTAAGAAAATACTCACCAGAGATCGACAACAGCTGACGCAATCGTCAACGGAGGCTGACGGGGCTCTCACGTAGCAAACCAATCAAAGTTTTTACAGCAACCTACATTAAAATCTCACCATCTGGCTGTCTTCACAATAGTCATATCGTCATAACATTGCCCTCCTTCTGTTTTTTTGTGTAGAATTGACCGAACTATAACATTACGAAAATACTAAACTATGACGCTTGCATGTCTGCCGCCTAGGCAGTCTCACGGGCGACCCGCACTCGCTCAAATTACAAAGACTTTCACGACCTAAACAAAAAATCTGAGATGGCAGTTCCACTCGAAATTGCTTTCTCAACAAAACCCAATGGTTGGTAATTTTGGGGGTTGGCATTTTTCACTCATAATCCAAGCTCCAATTTACGTGCTAGGACGTCTCTATCACGTTGTATCCATGCGTCGTTGCTAACGTGTGCTGACGTGGTGACGTAGCTAGCACTGGCTACCCTTCGTTGACTAAAGGCACTTTTTTGCCACAAAAATGTTGTAACCTCCTAAACCGTGCCACGGAACGTAAATATAAATACAAGCAACGCAATCGAGACCAAGACGAAACTTTTGACACAGGCGTTGTCTATGTAGTCCAAATATTGACTGATCCTTAGGGGGGCGAAAATAAACATTAATAATAATAATATATATGTGAGAGAACAAAGGTTGTGCTCTCGCCGAAGGCTTGAGCACACCCAAAAATAATAAAACTAACAATAACAATAGGTTCCCTCCTTACGGAGGAATCCTAAATATAGCTGCAAGCAGCAATGAGGTGGCCAAGCAGTCAAATGACCCATAAAACATGTTAGACATCCTCAGAAGAGGGTTACGAGTACACACAACAAGTTTGGTGTGAATCCATCAAAGATTTGCTGAGATACGACCCAACTTCCTGTTTGCTGGCTTAACGGCACATTTTGATTGGCCGTACCGGGCAAACGGTGCTGAAAATCCAAAAAACATATGATGGCTTTTGTGAGGCTTGGTCTGAAGATGATCTCTGCCAAATTTGGTGAAAATTGGAAAACATTTGTAGGAGGAGTAAAGAAAAAACGTTTTTTTAGTCATTCAAAATGGCGGCCGCATCAATTCGGATGTTATCACAAGTTATCATGTGTCACACACTGGATGTCCCATGATATCATGAGACAAAGGAATCACTTACTGCATCACTGCAGTGGAGCTACCTGAAGGCCAAGCCAGTGGTGTGCCTACACTAACTGTAGCCGAGGTGAGGCTGTGCTTTAAGAAGATCAACCCTCGCAAGGCACCTGGCCCAGACGGCATATCAGGTAGGGCCCTCAGGGGCTGCGCTGACCAGTTGGCAGGGGTCTTCAGTGACATCTTCAACCTCTCCCTTAACCTGTCTGTACTCCCCACCTGCTTCAAGAGGACCACCATTATCCCTGTGCCCAAGAACACCAAGGTCACTTGTCTGAACGACTATCGCCCGATAGCACTGACCTCTGTCATCATGAAGTGCTTCGAGCGGCTAGTCAAATCATTCATCTGCTCCTCGCTGCCCCCCACACTGGACCCTATGCAGTTTGCATACCGGTCCAACAGGTCTACAGACGATGCCATCGCTCTGTCTATGCACACCGCTCTCTCCCACCTGGACAAGGGGAATACATATGTGAGGATGCTGTTCATTGACTACAGCTCTGCATTCAACACTATCATCCCCTCCAGACTGGTCTCCAAGCTTGTGGACCTGGGACTAAGCACCTCCCTCTGCAAGTGGATCTTCCACTTCCTGACGGGAAGGCCACAGGTGGTGAGAATCGGTGACCGCACCTCATCCGTACTGATCACCAACACAGGCACCCCCCAGGGCTGTGTGCTCAGCCCTCTCCTGTTCTCCTTGTTCACTTACGACTGTGTGGCAACGCACAGCTCCAACCTCCTTGTTAAGTTTGCTGACGACACAACCATCGTGGGCCTCATCTCTGACAGTGACGAGTCAGCCTACAGAGAGGAGGTTGACACCCTGACATCATGGTGTCAGGACAATAACCTCTCTCTTAACATCAGCAAGACCAAGGAGATGATTGTGGACTATAGGAGGCGGAAGGAGGATGAGCATGCACCCCTACACATCAATGGATCGGAAGTGGAGAAGGTCAGCTGCTTCAAGTTCCTCGGGGTGAACATCAGCAATGACGTCACCTGGTCTATTCACACGGACAAGGTGGTCAAAGCGGCCCGTAAGCGCCTCTTCTTCCTGAGGAGACTGAAGAAGTTTGGTATGGACTCAGTCATCCTCACTAACTTTTACAGATGCACTATCGAGAGCATTCTGACTGGTTGTATTACAGTGTGGTATGGGAGCTGCACAGACAGGGACCGCAAGGCCCTACGAAGTGTGGTCCGTTCTGCTGAGTTCATCATCGGCAGGAAGCTCCCAGCCCTACAGGACACCTACCACACACGTTGCCTAAGGAAAGCCGGCAGGATTCTAAGAGACTGTTCCCACCCATCCTTCAGTCTCTTTACCCCGTTGCCTTCTGGCAGGCGTTACCGCAGCATCCGGTCGCGCACACGCAGACTGGACAACAGTTTCTACCCAAGGGCCATCAGGCTTCTGAATGGACACTGATATGGACATTGATTTACTGCACACAGTCACTTATACACTGTCACTTTCAGCTACTGGTTGCACTATCAGTAACATTGCACTACTGTACCTCACTGTACCTCGCCACTAGGCTCCTGTATGGTCATTGACTGAATTCACTGATCTGCAAATTTGCACTATTGTACTGTACTCCACTTAGGTTAGAATAGGTTATAGGGTTGAAACAGGTTTTATGTGCATTTAGGGTTAGTATAGTACACTATTTATTGTTATCTGTAATTTAGGAAGTTTTAGTATTAGGGTTAGTATAGTCGATTATTTATTGCTATCTGTATATTTAGGAAGTTTCACTTATTTAAGCTCAGCATAGATGTAAATTATGTTCCGTGTACTTATATGTTATGTCATGCCAGGTGCTTGCGTTGTCTTGTCTTAAGAATTTCAGTGCCCAGTCTAACCTTGTGTTGTTCTGTGTACCTGACAAATAAAAGACTTGAACTTGAACTTGAACTTGAACTTAATAAAGGCAAACGGATCAACAGTTATTGGCCAAAACACATGTTTGCATCCTGCGGCCACGCCCAGTGATCACATGACACCAAATTGATTGGACATCCTCAGAAGAGGGTTCCGAGTCATCCTACCAAGTTTGGTGTTGATTTCTCAAGGATTTGCTGAGATATGACCAAACTTCCTGTTTGGTTGCTTTGTTGCCAATTTTGATTGGTCGTACCGGACAAACGGTTTTGAAAATCAAAAACCTTTTGATAACTACAGTGAGGGTTGCTCTAACGATGATGTCTGCCGAATCTAGGGAAGATTGGACAAAAATTGTAGGAGGAGTAGGCTTTCAAAGGTTTTTGATAAAACCGGAAATGGCGGAAAATCCATATAACCGGAAATTGACGTCATAGGGTGTCTTGAACACGTCTTGATCCAGGGAATCCAACGGTACCTCATTTTTGAAAATCGGTCATACGGTTCAAAAGTTACGTGTGTAAACACAAGTCCAACTTTGACCAGTTGGTGGCGCTAGAGTGCTCCAATGGGTGACATGAAAATTGGTGAATATAAAGAGAGGACTGTGTTTAATGAGTGTGCCAAATTTCACAACTTTTTACCATATGGTTCTAGGGGCTGCCATAGACTTTAATGGGAGAAGAGGTGTAATAATAATAACTAGAGAGGGTACAATTTCTGGGGAAATTGTAGGGTGTGCTTGCTTGCGTCGGTTGCACAGGGTCCGTTTTTTAATGACATTTTTACAACTGATATTTCTGTATATTTTACATAAAAATGCATACTTATTATTTATAAAGATTACATAGATTTAAAAGCATCTTTTTTTTGCTGCTCATTTACAAAGCAAAATACGAGTGAAGTGTAGAATGAAATAGATGTCTTCTCATTTCCCCTGCAAGAGGCAGCCTCATAGCTGAATCAAAACGAATACATTTGGCAGACCGGTGTAAAAATTGACCTAATCTCTATTACTTAAACGTCCTTTTAAGTTTTTCCCTTCTCGTGATATTTTCCGGCATTTAGCCTACTCATATTGCATTCTTTCATTAAAGGTCACATGACATGCTGTTTTTGGATGCTTTTATATAGGCCTTAGTGGTCCCCTAATACTGTATCAGAAGTCTCTTTCCCGAAATTCAGCCTTGGTGCAGAATTACAGCCACTACTAGCAGTCCCACAAGGAGCTTTCCTCAGAACGCGCTGTTTTGGTGTCTGTAGCTTTAAATGCTAATGAGGAGCGGAGGGGCGGCACCATGCGCTAATGTTTACAACGGATGTATCGCAATGGCTGTAACCCCGTTGCTGTAAAATACCTCGAATTTGCCCATTCTCATCTGATAACCCTGGTTTGCAGAGGTACACACTCAGTCATTTCAATGAGGGGAAAGGCAGATATCGCGCGCGCCATAACACCAACAGCAGAACGTTTATCCAAATAACAAAGAAGTGTACAACACTCACGTACAGCATATGTATTCACACTTATACTTGATGCTATCTACCTTTCCATAGCGACAGTAACTCAGCTGTTAGCTGCAGAGCTAATGTTACAGCCACATTCTAAGGGTAGCAAGCTAGGTAACCATATACAGTAAAGCTACAAAATGATATAGCGTTAGTTAACTTACTTGTCCGAGGTTAGTAGCTGGACGAAGGAGAGTTAGTACTGATCCAGAATTTAATTTCAGCAAGGCCAGTTTTGTATTAGCTCAAGTTGAGGAAACAGTCGTGGCTGAAGTGTTTGGCGCAGACATACAAAACAAATGCGCCTACAACAGAAGTTGTGTAGGCGCATTTTCAGCGAAAATAAAATTAAGATACTGATTGTTTAGAGGCTCGGATGACGGAACTACAAAAAGACTTGTGTGTTGATTTGTACATCCAAGCACTGAGCAACTGTTATGCTTCGTTCGTTTGCTAGCCATGGCATGATGTCTCTGCAGGAAAACACGATATTGCACTCGCCCTTGCACAATCGTAGCTCAATTCCTCATTGGCGGGCCAGATTATCTGGGCGGGCACAGCAGAGAGAAGGGCGGTAGCCTGGCTCCTTGTTACGTCAATAAAAGGAGATTTTCAAACCGAGCGTTTGAGCCTTCATTTTCTCAAAGGCGGAGAAGAACACCCAGGGCTTGGTTTACACCTATCGAAAATTCTAGCCACTGGGGGACCAAAGGCAGGCTAGGGGAACTCATATTAATGTTAAATAACCTCCTAAAGTGAAGTTTTCATGTCATGTGACCTTTAATAAAGTACCCCCTTTGAAGATTATTCTACGACGTTACCGGCAGTAGAATATGGAATCGCGATTCAAACAGTACCATCTGCTAACTGAAAATATGCCCCCAAAAACCTAAATAAGCTTGACATTTATTTAGTGGAAAATCGCTCGTTAAAAAGCTCACAGGTAGCGATCATTGTCAGTAACAACGCAAAATGCGATATAGCCCTGTGTGGAGAAGCTGCCCCGGTAAATTGTACTACTACAGTACAGTACTAGACTGGCAGTGCTCGTCTTGGTAGCGATTGCGTTGGTTGAATTGGATGTAACGTTCCGTTGTACGGTTTAGGCTGAAATTAATTATTTTCATGAACAGATGAACAGAACAAAGTTTAGGCTGTGGCAATGAAGTTCAGGTTAGTAGTTAGACGTTTGACTTCCTAAACAGCTGTGTAGTGCTAGATGTTGCAACAGAGGCTAATGTCATTATGCTAATGCTTCAGTGAAATAGTAGACTACCGTTTCCGAAAGTAGACGTGGGCCTACTTCCTTAATAATATCAGATAATATTGTACATTACATTTCACAATTGTGTTTCACATCACAAAGTAAAATGAGTAAATAGTTATCACCCTGGCCTCTTTGCTTGTGGCGTTTCTGCAGCTGCCTTGCAGTAAAGCTATAGTTAGCCTAGCTATCCCCCAAGTTAACAGATGCGAAACGAATGTTCTGCTAAAGGTAGTCACGCGTGTTTTCGTGACGTTAGTGACGTAGTGACGTTAGTAACGTCAGTGACAGTGGCTAGCAAATTAGCCACCGTTAGCTTCACTTTTCGCCACAAAACTTTACTTGAGCCTAAAACCATACAACGGAACGTAAATCCCAATACAAGCAACGCAATCGCTACCAAGACGAAACTTTTGACACCTAGGTTGTCTATGTAGGCCAAATATTGACTGAGTTTTAGGGGGGCGAAAATAAACATTAATAATAATAATATATATGTGAGAGAACAAAGGTTGTGCTCTCGCCGAAGGCTTGAGCACACCCAACTAGAGAGGGTACAATTTCTGGGGAAATTGTAGGGTGTGCTTGCTTGCGTCGGTTGCAGGTGGGTCCGTTCTCTAAGTTTTTCCCTTCTAGTGATATTTTCAAGCATTTAGCCTACTCATATTGCATATTTCATTAAGAACACCCTTTTAAACAGCTGCGAACCCCCTTTGAAACAAGCTACTGTAACAACGTTGTCACTGACAGTATGGAATCGCGATTGAAACAGTACCGTCTACTAACTGAAAATATGCCCCCCAAAACGTAAATAAGTTTGACATTAATGTAGGGGGAAATGGCTAATTCAAAATAAGTTTGCTAGAGGCAAGTTAGCTGCTGTTGCTCCACATTTCACTGATTGTTTGAAAGCGCCGGAAATGAGAACGTTTCTTTTGACATAAAGTTTAGCTGTGGCTTGAACACAGTACTGTACTACACACTGCCAGTGGGCGAGCCGAGTCTGACTGAGGCTAACGTCAAAACAAGCCGCGGCGTCACTCAAATTCCAAGTTTTACACAAATCACAAAAATATGCTGACCCGCTGGCTATCTTCGCAATCGCCATATCTTTAAAACACTGCCCTCCTTCTGATTTTTGATGTAGAATTGACCCTGGTACGAAATTAAGAAAATACTCACCAGAGATCGACAACAGCTGACGCAATCGTCAACGGAGGCTGACGGGGCTCTCACGTAGCAAACCAATCAAAGTTTTTACAGCAACCTACATTAAAATCTCACCATCTGGCTGTCTTCACAATAGTCATATCGTCATAACATTGCCCTCCTTCTGTTTTTATGTGTAGAATTGACCGAACTATAACATTACGAAAATACTAAACTATGACGCTTGCATGTCTGCCGCCTAGGCAGTCTCACGGGCGACCCGCACTCGCTCAAATTACAAAGACTTTCACGACCTAAACAAAAAATCCGAGATGGCAGTTCCACTCGAAATTGCTTTCTCAACAAAACCCAATGGTTGGTAATTTTGGGGGTTGGCATTTTTCACTCATAATCCAAGCTCCAATTTACGTGCTAGGACGTCTCTATCACGTTGTATCCATGCGTCGTTGCTAACGTGTGCTGACGTGGTGACGTAGCTAGCACTGGCTACCCTTCGTTGACTAAAGGCACTTTTTTGCCACAAAAACGTTGTAACCTCCTAAACCGTGCCACGGAACGTAAATATAAATACAAGCAACGCAATCGAGACCAAGACGAAACTTTGACACAGGCGTTGTCTATGTAGTCCAAATATTGACTGATCCTTAGGGGGGCGAAAATAAACATTAATAATAATAATATATATGTGAGAGAACAAAGGTTGTGCTCTCGCCGAAGGCTTGAGCACACCCAATAAAACTAACAATAACAATAGGTTTCCTCCTTACGGAGGAATCCTAATAAAACTAACAATAACAATAGGTTTCCTCCTTACGGAGGAATCCTAATAATAATAATAAAACTAACAATAACAATAGGTTTCCTCCTTACGGAGGAATCCTAAATATAGCTGCAGGCAGCAATGGCGGGTTCCTCCTCAACATTGCAACGTTTTTCAGAATTGACAGGATACAGACATGTATTTCATACATGTACACAACATTTCAAGACAATTGGAGCAATGGCTGATTTTAAGTATATATTTTTTTTATTTCACAAATTGTCACTGTAGAGAAAAATCCATGCTGTTGACATTATGGGTTCTTGAGACTTTTTTGTTCCCCATGAGCATTAAGGCATGCGTACCAACTTTCAGACATGTTGGCCTGACAGGGTCAAAATGCCACCAAGTGTGTTCTGTGCTCTGGTCAGGCACACCATGCAGAGATCCATCCTTTAAAAGCTTTGACTACAACAATAACTTCATGAAAGTGAGGATACACTTTACAAAAAACATACCACATGCGGCAATACTGTTTTCAAAGTTCCCCGGGACTGGTTTGAAAACCATGGATATTGGAACTCATCCTGAATTGACCTCTCTCTAGAATCTCAGTTAAACACAACTGACAAGAGTCATGCGGGCAACTGGCCCACGGTAGAGCTAATGTCTATCTATATGTAAAGATAACATCCAAGCTGGCAATTTTGGCAAATTTGACTGCAGTTATTTTTTACACCTAGGCTCTACCTACCTAGGCACATAGGCTACTGCATTATGGAGAAAAATAACTTGCTAAATGAAATAAATGTCTGTTAAATGTCAAATCCAACTAAAAGAGAGTTCCAATTCAATTAGATTGTTTTTAAATTTAGAGGTTTAAAAGGCTACCTTTTCCTAAATTGACATGCACAAACTCAGAGCACTGAGTTTCAACATCCATTTACACATTTTGTCTCTATTTTTTACTCTACTCTTAGCGCATGACTGTTTAACTTGATGTCAGCACCTCTCTGTCATCAATTGTCTCTGGAGTTGGGGGTGGGGGCTTCTTATCCAACCAATTACACCCCTGAACATATTAATGGCCTACTACAATTGTAAATATCCTTTGGACCTCTTTTGCAATTGGGCCTTGATACAATCTAATGTAAAATCGAATATTTTCTGGCCATTCTGCAGTTTGTGGGGACTTTCCACACCAGCACACTTTTACCATCTCCTGTATTCTGCATTATTACACTTTTTCTTTGAAACTTTCATGTAGGCCCATACTATAGCAGTTACGGATATACACAGAGGAAACTCATGAGAGTGAATTTGAGATAATGGTAGAGGGAGGATGTTGTACCTTTGTGCTTCTCTTTTTCGCCAGTCCTATGAAACATATCTGGACACCACTGCTTTTGCCTTTTAGTGTTTGCAATGCTGGGAAGAAAACTACAGTTTTTATTTGATTATGCGTTGCCCTGGAACAAACGCTGCACCAAAAATGAACATTGTGTAATAAATGGCACCCTCGATTAAACGCCTCCCTCCAAAAATCAGAAAACGGTTATTTAATTGGTTAAATTAAAACACAGTATTTATTACAAAAGTAATTCACAAGTGTAGCGTACTATAATTCCCATGAAGCACTGGCAGGCACAAGTGTCTTACTTGCTACAGGTTTATTTGAAGCTTCTTCTCCAAATCCACCGTTAAAACTAAACTCACGCTGTAATGAGAAAATAAAGACCACATTAGCTTAATATGAACATACAATGACATGTGCATCATGTAAATAACGTTCACCAAAGTAAAATACAGACACAAAACAACATACTTTGTTTGCTGGATGCTATAGCGTACACAAGGGAATAGAGGTTTCCTTAGATTGCTAACAACCTCTATAACAACCTTAACACTTAGAGTGAATGTGCATAAAGCTCCAGGACCTGACAACATCCCTGGCTGTGTTCTCAAGGCCTGTGCTCCTGATCTGGCAGGGGTGTTCACTGACATCTTTAACCTCTCCCTGTCCCCGTCTGTTGTCCCCAATAGCTTCAAGGGGGCCACCATCATCCCAGTCCCTAAGAAACCATCAGTGAGCTGTCTCAATGATTACCGCCCTGTCGTACTCACTTCTGTTGTGATGAAATGCTTTGAGAGGTTAGTCAAAGACCACATTACATCCTGCCTGTCACCTGCATTAGACCTACTCCAGTTTGCATATAGGCTGAACAGGTCTACAGATGATGCTGTAGCTTTGGCCTTGAACACTGCTCTCTTTCACCTGGATCAGAACAACATATACGTGCGGATGCTCTTCATCGACTTCAGCTCCGCCTTCAACACCATAGTACCATCCAGGCACATCATGAAACTACAGGACCTGAACATCAGTCCTTCCATGTGCAGCTGGATATTGAACTTCCTGACAGACAGGCCACAGGCAGTACGGCTAGGTAACATCACCTCAACCAGTCTAACACTCAGCACTGGTGCCCCACAGGGTTGTGTGTTAAGCCCACTGTTGTACTCTCTGTTCACCTATGATTGTGCAGCCACTAACAGCTCCAACACCATCATTAAGTTTGCTGATGACACCACCATTATCGGTTGCATCAAGAATGGTGATGAGTCAGCCTACAGAGCAGAGGTGGCAACAATGACATCCTGGTGTCAGCATAACAGCCTGTTGCTTAATGTAGCAAAAACCAAGAAGTTGATAGTGGACTACAGGCGGCTGCAGGGAGAACATGCACCCATTCACATCGAGGGCACAGCTGTGGAGAGTCAAAAGTTTCAGATTTTTTGGTATCAACTTCAGCGAGGATCTGAGCTGGACCACCATATTGGTGTGGTTACAAGGACAGTGAAACAGAGGCTCTTTTTTCTGCGGCGACAGCGGAAATTTGGCACGGACTGCACTATACTGACCAATTTTTACCGCTGGACCATTGAGAGCATACTGACTGGTGGCATTACAACATGGTTTTCTTGGCTGCACAGGATCTCTTGCTGGAACGTGGCATCTAAAAGAAAACAGAAAAATCATCAAAAACTATTAAATGTAATATACCACACTACTGCTTAACAATTTCATAATCTTACATTATCATAACTTCATACTCAACAGTTCTAGTATACAGACCTTTAAGAAAATATTGAAATGGTTAGGATTCTCAAAACACCAATTTCTTTACTTAAAAATAAGTATTTAGACATCCATTATTTCCCTTTATTCAATTTACACTGTCTACATTAAAATTTAAGTCTGTAAAATGTAAACATACAGAAACGAACTTGACTATAAATACAAATTAAGACCAACTGAGAACAATTTATCTTGCAAATGGTTTCCACTTTAAATTAATGTTTCACCAAAAGAATCATGACAGTTTATCACAAATAACCAAACCTTACTGTTAAGATACTGCCAAACCACTGACTCACATTAGAAAATGTAAACAAATAAACATAGCCTATAAGATGTACCTGTAGGTACATTACATAATCAAGAGCATGGAGTAGGGAATGGATGAATGACAAAATACCCAACTTTTACTTGTCATTACAAAATACTCCACCGAGCCCAAACCATTGAATATTTCCACTCCTAAACGATCAAACCACGAACCCAGACAAAGCTAGCAAGTAAAACAACCATGGTACCATTGCTACTTGTTTAATGCTAGGTAGCTCTAACTATGCAGCAAACTAGGCTACAGTACCTAGCTACAGTTTCGAAAAGATTAACTTATGATGTGAAGACCGTCAGAAAAACTTGGAACGCACAAACAAAATTACATCAACAATGACATGTAGCTAAAGATATAATAACCCAACCGTAGGTACGTACAGTACATTAATTTGAAACGCCGTCCACAGAAGCAAAAACTAGCCTTAAGGGTTATAGCTTGCTCGGCATATGTTTGACCTCCTTGTCTATTTGTTCGTCTATGGCCGCATTCCAAATGTGTCAAAGGACACATTTGGAACTTACTATACTAATTTAAATTACATCAACAATGACGTGTAAAAATAGAACAACCCAACCGCACAGTTACGTACAGTATACTAATTTAAAACGCGTCTCACAGAAGCAAGTATAATGTTAAAGGTTTTACGGCTTGCTAGCTTGTAATACTGTCTGTACAAAGAGAAATCCTTAGCTCAGCTAGCCTAACTAGATTAGCTGCTATCCTGTTTACAACAGTGTAAAAGTCTTCAAGTTATCATACGAATACAAACGCTAAAATACATGTTTTGTACTGCCGTTCTTATTCTTACTCACTGTCAAATGTAACAATGAAAATCTCTGAAAATCTCTGAGGGCTGCAGGAGTCTCTTCAGTTGTTGTCTTCTCCAACAATAAAATAAAATGGTCTTGTGCGTCGTACCAAGTTCGTGCGTGTGTCAAGGGGCTCTGTACGGTGGCCGACATGTGCAAACGCACTGCAAATTAAGAAAACACATGCAAATAGACAAAACACAAGCAAATTAAGAAAACAATTTCATGAATTTGACAACACATGCGCAGCATTCAGCAAACGTGCTGCAAATACACACAACACAACCAAATACATAAACGCGTTGCAAAAACAAAAGCACGCAAACCAAAAACGCTGCAAATACATAAACGCATTGCAAAAAGGAAAGCACGCAAACCAAAAACGCTGCAAATACATAAACGCATTGCAAAAACGAAATCACGCAAACCAAAAACGCTGCAAATACATAAACGCGTTGCAAAAACGAAAGCACGCAAACAAAAAACGCTGCATCCAGTTTTCACAACGGATGTTGTCCAGGCCTCTAGGGGGAGCGCTAAGTGGAACATCCTTTTTGCAATGCGTTTATGTATTTGCAGCGTTTTTGGTTTGCGTGCTTTCGTTTTTGCAACGCGTTTATGTATTTGGTTGTGTTGTGTGTATTTGCAGCACGTTTGCTGAATGCTGCGCATGTGTTGTCAAATTCATGAAATAGTTTTCTTAATTTGCTTGTGTTTTGTCTATTTGCATGTGTTTTCTTAATTTGCAGCACGTTTGCACATGTCGGCCACCGTAGCTCTGGCCCCTTGTGTGTGTGAGAATGTGGAGCACACGCGCACAGGAGCAAAGAGAGAGAGGATTTGGGGAAACAGCCCTAGAAATTAGCCAAGCATGCATGTTTCAAATATTCACTAAAAATCGACTTTTCATCCATACCTGCAAACTTGTCACTTTTCGGTGAAAATAGCCGTTTTGAATGGAAAAAAGGTCATCCACGTGAATCGTGTAGATCCGGAGAGTTTTTATTTTGGGGGGGGGGGGGGGGGCACGTTCAAAAACCTACTGCAGTCAAGCATCTTTGGTGAAACGTCAGGCGAGTCATTTGGCCAATCACCATCAAGTGAACTGCAGCGTCTTCTTTGAAAAAGCCTGCGAATATATTCAACTTTTCAGCTACCACGAACAGGCAGAGCACCTTTTTGGAAAAAAATCTCTGGCGCTACTTCAATGGACACGGACATTAGTTTTGAGGTAAGTGCTGTTATCTGGCAAGTTCCACAAATATAATTGTTTTCTCGAACGTTGTTGTTAAGATGTTTAACGTTAATGTTATAATGGAAAGCAAGCTTATTGGCTTGTCGGCTAGTCAGCTTGTCAGCTAACGTAAGATCAGCGAAATGTGTTGCAGTAGCCTACCTACATTGTTAGAGCTAGTTCAATGTAAAGGATTTTGGCAAGGCTATCTCCTTCACTGCATTACTATTGTTATCAGATTTTTAATCTATATCTTGTCGTAAGATATGAGCCAAATGAAAACGAACGCGTAATGAAACAAGACCAATTGGTGTCTGGTTTAATGAGTGATCGAAACACCAGCTCTGGCGGATCATTTAACGTTGATTTAATGCAGTCGGAGTTAGCCTTAACAAACGTTTATGATCATGAAAAAGTAGCCCTGGTCCAGCACATAAAGTATTGACAATTGTTTTCCAGCGGCAGCTGAAAGTCAGCGAAAGGAGAGTGGAGTTTGTCTGCCAGCCACCACTAGTGCTGCTGTAAAAAGGGCAGAAGTGGTGGAGGAAGAAAGTGTGGCCCGAAAGAGGCACATGGCAAAACAAAGAAAACGGGTCCTTGAAAGGCTTGCCCAGGCCAAAAGAGTAAAAAAATTAAAAACATGTTTTTGTACTCCCCACTCGACCAAGTTTATGGTTGTTTAATATGTTCAGTGGTGTAAATAGTAAATAAATGTTTTGACTACTAACTGATGTCTTTTCCTTTGTTTTCTTCGGGGGGGGGGGGGGGTGGCTGTATAAAATGTGTCACCTTTCTCAGCCCTTCAGAGTTTGCAGGTATGTTCATCTCACAGTCAACTTTTTCTCAGATTTGTGTACTAAACATTCTCAAGAGTCTTCATATCAACTTGTGATTGAATCAGAGTACCAGTTTTTGGCCGGCGGATATGTAAAGCATTATTTTAGCGTTAGCGATAAATTCGATTTGCTTTATATTAATCATTTGTAGAGGTATGAAGTTGCTTTTGCACATGGTAACATGTTGTAGTGTCTTCCACGTGACATTCCAAGTTTGGTGTTGATATCTCAAAGATTTGCTGATATTTGACCAAACTTCCTGTTTGGTTGCTTTGTTGCAGATTTAGATTGGCTCTACCGGACAAACGGTTTTGAAAATCAGAAATCCCTAGGATAACTTTTGTGAGGCTCAGTCCGGAGATCATCTATGGCAATTTTGAAGAAAAGTCGACCAAAAATGTAGGAGGAGTAGCGAAAAAACGTGTTTCCTTAATCTTTATTGTACAGAAAAATCCAATATGGCGGCCGTTATAGCTTCTAGAGGCTTTTTTGTTCCTCATGAGAAATAAGGCATATGTAATGAATTTCAGAAT
Organism: Thaleichthys pacificus; assembly: GCA_023658055.1. Taxonomy (NCBI): domain Eukaryota; kingdom Metazoa; phylum Chordata; class Actinopteri; order Osmeriformes; family Osmeridae; genus Thaleichthys; species Thaleichthys pacificus. Next base: position 15,163,342 of record CM042862.1, read on the forward strand.
TTTGGGACTTATGGCCTGCAAATGGCATCACTTTGAAAATTGACATATTGGGGCGTGGCCTGTAGCGCCACCTATTGTCTCACATGGCCCATGTTTGGTATGGTAGTTACTAATGGTCTGCAGTTTCAACATGCCAAATTTCACAACTTTTTACGGTACTGGTCTAGGGGCTGCCATTGACTCCCATGGGTAAAAAATAATAATAATAATAATACCACCAATAACAATAGGGTTCCCTCCTACCAGAGGAACCCTAATAATAATACTAACAATAACAATAGGTGCCTCGCAGCTTCGCTGCTTGGCCCCTAATAATAATAATACTAACAATAACAATAGGTGCCTCGCAGCTTCGCTGCTTGGCCCCTAATAATAATAATACTAACAATAGGTGCCTCGCAGCTTCGCTGCTTGGCCCATAATAAGAAAAGGTAGAAACACTTAAGTGGCTTCGCCGCTTCGCGGCTTGGCCACCAATAAATATAGCTGCAAGCAGCAATGGAGGGGCCAAGCAGTCCAGAGCAGGACATGGCCTCCATAGCACTTGTGCAACAATTAAGTCACAACAACCTCTTGCACTCATGCAACACACCAAGTTTGGTTGAAATATCTGTTTGCCTTCAAGAGTACTGAGTGTTCAAAGTGTTTTTTTTCTGGTATAACACCGCAGGCCTCCTCTGCTCCTCGTGGGAACGAAGAACACAAAGTTTGGTGACAATCGGACAAAGGGTTGCTGAGTTATGCTCTCATGTCTCGTTTGGCGGCTTCGCCGCCGCCTTTGATTGGCTCTACCGAACAAAGGTTTTTGAAAATGGAAAATCCATCTGATACATTTTGTGCAGCTGGGTCTGAAGACCTGATGTTAGTTTCCCGATGTTAGTTTCCCCCAGGATCACAATGACTCTTATTGAGAGACTTGTTGCTCTTGTTGGTTTGTTGTAACTGTCTTAAAATGATTGTACTCGTTGTGAAATATATTATTGTTGCTTGCTTTTTCCACAGGTACACTCTTGCACTTTTGAGGTTCTTGCTGTTTAATTGTAATTTGTCTAACTACATGCTCTTATTATTCTTCCCTTTGGGACTTATTTGGTTTCACAATGTATGCTTCATGTTTGGCTACCCGCAATGTTTGGGGCTATCTCGTTGTTATGATCAGTGACCTATGCACTTTTGTAAAACTCTCTCTTGGAAGTCGCTTTCGGTAAAAGCGTCTGCTAAATGCATAAATGTAAATGTAATGTAATCTAATATTTTCTGCCCATTCTGCACAATTTTGGGGGACTTTCCACACCAGCACTTTTTCCCAATTCCTCTATTATGACCTACTACATGTGTTTTTCAACAACAAGTTACAATCAACCCTGGGTTATAGCCCTTCACCATTGCATGGTGCCATTCATTCTTCACAGATCACACCCATCGTCAAAGTGAATAGTAACTGGTCTAACTCCATGTCCAAGCCCATGGTATCTGTGGAGGAATACAGTCACCACACTTGTCAAACCCTCTGTTCTGTCCTCCTAATCTGTGCCACATTTCAACATTTCAAAACCACATAGCTTACCGAATATGCTATAAATGACTTTATAACTTTTGTGTAGGCCCATACTGTAGTAGTTTGGGCCACAGATGAGACTCGGGAGAGTGAATTAGAGATAATAGTAGTGGGGGGTGTTGCACTTTTCTGCATCTCTTTTTCGCCACTCCTATGAAACATTTCTGGAGCGCCACTGCTTTTGCCTGTAATGCTGGGAAGAAAACTATACAACAATAATGTTTAATGTAACTGGCCTTTCTAACAGAAAAACAGGCCTCATCTTGGCCCCCCATGGTCTAGAACCTCCCCTAGCTGCATTGCAAATCAGGACAAGAGCCTTTTCATTAGGCCTAGTGGCAGACTCATGCTGTCTGAGGTCGTCAAATGTCAGCACACATGGAATGCCTCTTGTCTGATGAAAGAACAACAAGAAAAATTGTATGTGGACAAAGCCGCCCTCCTAATTGCATTCATTCTTATTTCCATAGCTATTGTGGAGCAATTGGAGTCATGGTTCATAGGAGATATTTGTATGTTTTTCAAAATGTTCACCGTACATGGTGGACTGTATGGGTCACCAATGGCTGTTCTGTTTCCCATGAGAAATAAGGCATGTATAGCAAGTTTTACCATTTTAGACTGATGGGGTGGAAATGCCATCACTTTGAAAATGGACAATTGGGGAGTGGCCTGAAGCGCCACCTATGGGCAATGGTGGGCCATTTGTGGTGTGGTAGTTACTCATGGCCTATACTTTCAATGTTTCAGAATTTGGACAACTTTTTACCATTGCATACAAAATTGGAAATGCAATAACACCAAGTTCCACAAGGGCCTTCAGTAAAAACCAAGGAGTGAGGGTGGGGGCTTGGCCAGCCCACCCTTTCCAGAAATTCTTGTGTGTGCATCTCGCCAAACTTGCATGTGTGTTAAGGGCCAGGATGAGTCTGTGAGAATTTGGAGCATGTGCGCTGTGGAGCAAGGGAGACCGTAGTTTGGAGGAAGCTATAGCAAAAAACCATAGCCAAGCATGCACATTTCAAATATTCACAATAAATCTACTTTTTATCTTACATTCAACTATTTCTCAGATTTGTGTACTAAACATTGCCAAGAGTCTTCCATTGAACTTGTGATTGAATCGGAGTAGCGATTAATGTATAGTGGATGTATAAAGCAATATTTTAGCGTTAGAACTTTTTTAAATTTCCCTTTAATTCAATGGTAACTGCACATGGTAACTGTTGGTATTTTAACCATGTGAATGCTGGATAATGTGGTATTAGCCGCTTCAGGGCTCCTGTTCAGAGAGCACGAGTCACCAGGTGGAGTTCAAACTTTTTACTCAGTGATAAGATGGTGCACTACAGGCAGTCACAAGCTGTACATTGTTGGATAAATGAATGAATGAAGTTTCTGAAATAAACCCCAAAAAGGTACATTAATGCTGTTATAACTATTATCGGATATTAAACAGTAGGTTATTAATCACTTATTAACAAATACGGAAATAAAGTGTGCAATTATCACACTGTACAAGTAAAATAAACATCCTCTCTAGCACAGTAACGATTAACGCCCCGACAAATGTATCACACGCTAGCTAGGAACATGTGTGATGTACAGTGGAAAGTTAGCAAGCTAGTAAAATACAGATTAACTCGCAGCTCCGCATCGCCGGGTAAATTGGCTAACATTCAGTACTCGTTGCAGACTGAAACAACTCAGGAATAGCTTGATCTGCTGCAACAATAGCTAAACATATATCGTCTCTGACTTCTGTACAGGCAACCGCCATAGTGAAAAGAAGCACAAGGCATTCTCGTGGATTTCTTACGTCATTAGCATAAGTCACCACCGTAGCTGTAACACACACTGCAACCTACACAGTCTCCGTAGTGTGAGGAATTCACAACAGCCGCCCCCACATTTGAGTAGCAAATGTGCAATCAAGGGAATTTCTCAAGTGTCCTGAGTGTCATCCTTGAGAACGGGGAGCTGGATCAGATGTGCGACTAGTCTTATATAGATTTTACCCTTGACTAGGACCTCTGCTGATCTGATACATCCATCTTGACTTGTCACAGTCTTTGTTTAGAGTTCAGAATGCCTTCTACCTCGACTAAAACTGTGTACAATATGTCTTCAGTGAAAACCTGGCTCCCGACTGCCACCTGCAGGGCATTCTTTATCAAAAGGACCTCCCTCTCCCACACACCGCCGAAGTGGGTGGCTCCCGGCGGATTGAACTTTAAGGGGATTTGGTATTCTGCCAACGGCTCCAGAGCCTCAAAGGCTACCTGACAAGCAGCAGAAGGTAACACTTTTCAATTCAGATGAGCTCACTGCGGGTGTGGGGTCAGGTCTCTTAGGCCAGTATTCAGTGCCCTGTTTAAGGAAGGGTGGCCCTAGTCCCCATCGACCAAACTCAGCCAGAGCTAGGAGTGGTTTGCCCCGGGTTATGTCGTCAGCTGGGTTGTTCTGTGTCGACATAGCGTCAAGCGCGTATATCTAACAACTCCTGGATTTCTGACACGCGTGTTCCAACAAACCCCTTAAAACGACAGGAATCTGATTGGAGCCTATCAAGGACTGTCGTGGAATCAGTCCACAGTGTCGTCCGGCGTAGGGTAAGCATCATCTCCGTCTCCACAAGCTTAGCCAGCGCTCACCAGCTAGCGCAGCACAGAGCTCCAGGCGAGGGATTGATTGCTGTCGTTTTGGGGTGACCCTTGACCTAGCCATCACGAATGATGTGTCGACGGCGCCTTCCCTTTGTACTGTCAGGTAGGCTACTGGCCCGTTCTGATGCGTCGCAGACACGTGGAGGTCATACTGCAGATTTGCACCATCATCAGGAGCAGGTAAGTAGCAGCGCGAGATGGATATTGTACTGAGGTGCCATAGCTCAGACTCCCAGGCGCTCCATGCATTTCGGAGATCCAGAGGCGAGTCAGGATCATCCCAGTCTCTTCTCTTTCACCATAGCTGCTGAATGAGCACCTTAGCCGTGTGGTAAATGGCACCATAAACCCCAGAGAATCATACTGACTAGCTAAAACCTGGTAGGCCTTTCTCATTGTCAGTGCTGAAAGCTCCATGGGCCAGTGATGAAAACTAAGAGTGTCTTCTGCGCAGTTCCACCTGAAGCCTCGAGCAGGTTCCAGTGGGTCGGTTCTGTTCTGAAATAGCCATTGGTCTGTAGCGACTGACCTTGCTTCTGTAGGTAGATGAGCTACTACCTCTGTACGGTTACTGGCCCACTGCCGTGGCTCAAACCCTCCCTCTGCCAGTAGGCTGCGTAGTTGGTCCACTCGATCCTTGGCGGCAGGTATGTTGGGAAGGCTCTCGAGGCAGTTGTCCACATAGAAGCCTTGCTCCACTGACGGTGGAAGTCAGGATTACTGTCCTGGTAATGTCAAGCGTGCATCTGCAAAGCGAAAATGGCACAGTAGGGACTACACGTTGTACCAAATGGCAACACCTGCCATTCATACACATCAGGTGGGTCCTCGCTACGCAGGTCTCTCCAGAGGAATCTGAGAAGGGGTTTGTCCTCAGGCCTCAGACAGACCTGGTGAAACATTCCCCGGATATCCCCACTGATACCAACCTGGTTCTGTCGAATTGCAGGAGAACTCCTAGCAGGTGTAGTGAGGTCAGCAGACCACACAGAGCCAACATCTTGCCACACCTGAAAAGTGATTCAATCACATCAGACAAACCTAATCAGCCCTCGTGACACCCTCAGTATGCTGATTACCCACCAAACGCTGATGCAAAGGAACTATAGAATTGAGGGGGGACCTCCCCAATCTACCTAATCAGCCCTCCTGCTAGCTTGCAAGCTTCTAAGGGCTAATCTAGACGAGACGTCTCCAGCGACCATTTGCTATCCATTTCGGCGGCAATTTGAACAAAGAACATACCTTGATCAGAACTTTTGAGGAAAGTTCTTGAGACTTCACCTTTACCACAAGAGTACAAGGTGGAGCATTATGAGAGGGATATTTGTGTCATGTTTGTTACCTTGTTTTAATGTTGTGTTCACTGAAATCTTGATTCTAGTAACAACTCCTTCTTCCTGAAAGATAACCACGTCATTCTTGGTATCTACACAAAGCTATCATAATAAAACAATCATTCAACTATATTTTGTAACTGTACCAAGATGTCCAGAACAATATTTGAACAATCGAATGAACCAGCCAGAGATCAGATCACACCTTTGGTAGGTGTGAAGGAAGGAGGGGGAAGTTGAGAACCCAACTTCCCCCAATCCACATCTGACCCCAGACGGGTCCTCCCTTGAACTGTGAACTGTATAAAGCCCTAAGATGACCATCAATCTCGGACTCCAGCGAAACCAACCATGGCATGAACGCCATCAGGATTGGCGTTCCAAAGGACGTCACCAAGCTTCTCCTGAGATTCAACTTGATAGTCAACGCGTCACTATCTGGACGTTTCAACGGAAGAACCAAAAACGCAATTCTAATTGCGACTTCACTGAGAACCAGCAGACTCAGTCACCTGACCCAGCGCAGCCGCGCTTGACTTCAGACTCTTCAAATGGACCTTTGGCGCAAACCGCCCTCAACCTCATTGATCAACCCCTGATCAAACGTAACTATGGCTAACGCTCTTTCCTCCTCGACATGGCATTGGCGTGAGCTCTGTTTATGATTTGTAAGGATGTAATCATTGACTGTACAATTTCTGTCTTTCTTTAAGTTAGACCATTTCATTCTGTTCATTGAAACCAATATCTCATATCAAACCCATAATCTAACTTGTTCATAAGATCGGTTTACCTTACTTGAATAAATTCATTGTAAAGATTTTGACGTGCGTGTTCACTGATGTTACGATTGGCTCTACACTAGAACGAATTCATTCCTAAAGATGAGACTGATTATTATTATTCAATATTATTAAACAAGGTTTCCTCTATCCCTTAAAACAAATAAGAGGTGGTGCCCCCCCAATAACGAGACTTTATGATAAATTAAGTATTTCTATCCTTAACGAGCATACCCCGCTACACAGGGATGGGCCCAAGGTGGGCCCCGGCCGCAGTTTCTCATTTAGCGACATTCCCTGGTATTGGAATGAGCAGTTGAAGACCAGTCCTGGTTTGCTGTTGTGGTGTACCAAGTGATGAGGAAGGTACCAAGACTCTACTGACTGATCTACCTTCTCAGGCTGTAGCTTGGTGACGTATCCTGCTTGGGCAAGCTTGGCAATCTCTGCTGAATAGACAGCCCCTTCCTCTGGGACTTTCTTGAGTCTTTTTTCTGTGCTACTCAGGTTAGCTGTGACTGACTGGATGGAACTTTTCATCTTGGGTACACCTGACTTGCGTAGCACAGGAGTAGCATAACGTTGAACTCCCCCGACGTCGACCCGCTGAGTTCTGTCCTCAAGAAGACGTATAGTCTCCCGATCCTCTCTGGAGCTGGTAACCACCTTCTCGCTTCGATAAGTGAGGACATCGAGCTGCTATAATCTCTCAACGTTTCGGTAAAGGAGATCTTCCGGACTGGCTACAGAAAAGAAGAGGCACTGAGGCTCCAAGGTTTGGTTTGGGTCACACCCATCAGCACCTTGTAGAACCCACCCGAGGGCGGTGTGGATGGCTATGGGGCCGCCTTTGGCCCCTTGACGCACCGGCTCAATGGCAGTGATAAGGTGAACGTGATCTGACCCTATTAGCACTAGAGGTTGTGCATTGTGGAAGGGGTGAAGTGGAATATTTCCGCAGATGAGCGTGCCGTGTCTGGAGCGTCTGGACTGGGTAGTTCTGCTCCACCAAGTCCAGGCCTGAAGTGGTGAAGGCTCCCTGGACTTTATAGCGCTTCCCTGGATTATCTTTGGGGGAAATCTCAAAGGTAACCCTGGATCCACTGAGGTGAGTAATGTCAGGTCATACAGTATGCGGGAGGGCAAGGGTCTCCTGCATGCCAGCTAACTGGAGCTGCTGTACAGCAGTAGGTAGGATAATGGTCCGCTGAGCCCCGTCATCCAGGACTGCAAAGATTTCCATTGACTTGGAGTTGTTATGTAGTAGGACTGGCACGACTTACAGAAGCATTCGGCCTGACGGGATGGAGGGTGTCAGATGGATTCCGACTCTCAGAGGTGCCAGATGGAAGGTTGATTGAAGACACGGAGGTGAACGATTCGTTCCTTCTTTCAGGGTACCAGTCTTTGGATCATTTTTCACGTGACCTGCATAGGCTCAGAAGAAGAAACAGAAAGTATTTGTTTACCTAATTTACTTTCGCGTGACTAGGTTTAGTAAGACGTGAATGATATTCGTTCACAAGTTATAATTGCAGGTTTTGTTATTTTAACTTTTTTGTACTTTACTTACAGTTCAGTGCAGTGTAATTGTTTGCCGTGATAATTAAATGCTAGTGCTAGATAATAAATGACCATTTCGAATCATACAAACTGTTATGATGCATTATTTTAACTGTCAGTAGCTCAACCAAGTTGTGACAGAACGCAACAACATAACTTGGTGTCTCTTGGCCGATTTCATGGAACTGACCAGTTTCAACAGGTGTAGCGGTGTCCTTCCCTGTTGCCGTCACTGCCAGTAAGGTGGGAGCAAACCAGGGTGCAGGGCAGGGAAGGTGGTTATGTGTATTTCGCGCACCGGGGGCGGTAAGCGATCCGGGGAGCAGGGGTGCTCAGTGTTTTAAAGAACTAATGTATGAAGTGATTTTATGGAATTGCGTGATAAAGACATAATGTATGTGTGAAATGTGTCATGTCAATATGGTGTTCAAGGGGGAAAACTGGATGAGCATGTTAATTGATTGTGACGCACGTCATATGGTATCGCCCAGTGTTCTGCCCTTAGCAAGCATAGAGAATAGGCTTAGCAGTTTTAGAATTTCTGCCTTTTTCCGTTGGTCATTTGCAGCAGCTACAGCTGACTCGTGTTATTGTTTATTGTTTCCACGGTAACAGAAGCCGGCTCTGAAATAATTCATTTTTACGTTGATAATACAAACAACAAAACTACTCTCTTAATCCCAAAACAATATCGATCCTTGTATTTATGTTAATTCCTTAGAAAGCATCGTCTGTAAGGACCATACATAAATACTTTCAGTTAATTGTAAGATAGATCTTAGTAATTTCAGTTATTTCTCTGATTATCTGTATACTGTATCACTTTTCCTGCTGCCATGAAATGTGCTACTGTAGCATACTAACGAAATTACACCGAAGACCTCAAGAGACTATTATACCTTTATTCTGTCAAATTGGATTGTAATTGAATATCATAATTGTAAAACATATTTTTTGTATACTTTCAGTTTTACTCTGTTTCATTAAAAAACCTGGAGCTTGGAAGCTACATCCTGACTTCGCGTCTTTATGAAAGGAGTTAGGCTGGCTGTCGACATGTGTTAAGAAACACAACTGGAGGACAGTACAGTAAAAAGACGTATCTCAAAGGGGTAAACAAGCTACTACAAGGACAGAGGTATGTCGGACAATCATTCACAACACTCCGGCTCTGTAACGGCACCATCGGCAGCAGCAGTAGCCCGCGCCAGAGCAGAGGCAGCTAAGGCTCGCGCAGCCTATGCAGAGAGAGAGGCTACAATGAAAATAGACAAAGCAAGATTAGAAGCAAGTGTAGAAGCCCTTACTCTTGAAAAGGAGGCTGCTGCCGTTATAGCAGAAGCTGAAGCGCTAGAAGCGGCAGAAGAACGTAAATGGTGAAGCCTTAGAACAGCGTATGAAAAGTGAAGTTGTCTTTAATTGCCCGAGACAGACGTTCTGTGTAGAAGAGCACACAAGAGACTATGTGAACTGGATTGCCTGCGTCATCACCTAACCCAGAATCAGTCAGCACTGCTATAGATGAGCCACTGATAGGAAGTAGAAGGCCCCCCTCTACTGCAGGAGAATACATCCCTTGCTTTAACATGCAACGTCAGCATCAGGGATCATTTCAGAATCCATACTCACACTTGACGCAAAATCCTAGTCCGCCTATGAAGCCTACACCTGTAAACAGAGAGGCCACATCACGTACCGCAACCCGGCGTCCCACTAGGCACTCCTGGATTTCCTTACTCTCCATACACGCCCACACCGCAATGTCCACCTGACGACATGATGAACATGGCTAGATATTTAGCTCGCAGGGAAATTGTCAGTACAGGCCTAAAGCAATTTGACGATTGCCCAGAGTCATACAGAGCTTGGAGGTCATCATTCTTAAATTCCATTAATGACCTGAACCTGTCCGCAAGCGAAGAATTAGATTTGCTGGCAAAATGGCTGGGAAAAGAATCCTCCAATTACGTCAAACGGCTCAGATCAGTCCACATAGGGAACCCCAATGCGGCCCTGCAGATGGTCTGGGCGCGACTGGAGGAAGTCTACTGCTCTCCAGAAGCCATTGAGCAGTCTCTTCTTAACAAGCTAGACCACTTTCCCAAGATTTCCAGTAGGGACTACCACAAGCTACGAGAGTTAGGAGATCTTCTAATGGAGCTGCTCTCAGCAAAGGAAGACGGGTATCTTCACGGGCTCATAGTGTTAGACACATCCCGGGGCATTAACCCCATAGTGGAAAAGTTGCCCTTTGGACTACAAGAAAAGTGGATCTACCAAGGGTCAAGGTTCAAAAGTGAACACAATGTTACTTACCCTCCGTTCTCTTTCTTCACCGATTTTGTGTGTCTCGAAGCAAAAATTAGAAATGACCCGAGCTTTACTCTGTCCAGCGTCAGCTTCAATTCACATGACAAGCCAACACTTAAATTCAATAACAAAACGGCTGTGGCAGTGCACAGGACAGACGTAGACTCCGCTACTGGTCATGAGAATGCAAGCAAATCGATGATGTGGATAAGCACTGTCCTATCCACGATAAGGCCCCCCCCCTTAAAAAGTGCAGAGGCTTTGGCCTTAAGACACTGGAGGAGAGGAAAGCATTTCTTAAAGATAATGGCATATGCTTTAAGTGCTGTGCATCTAGCACTCATCTGGCAAAACAGTGCCATGCTGAACTTAAGTGCGTGGAGTGTGACAGTATGAACCACATCAGTGCTCTGCATCCTGGTCCACCCCCCTGGTCATCAAAGGCCGCTGAGCTTGCTGTAAAGGACGGCGGGGAGGGAGCAGAACGGGAACAATCCACTAATGTCAGCACAAACTGCATAGAGGTCTGTGAAGAAGGCCGCACAGGAAGAACATGTGCAAAGATTTGTCTAGTAAAAGTTTATCCACGGTGACGTCATGGACGCGCTTGCAGCACTGTAGCTTGGCTCCGCTGGACGTTATTAAAAATAAGAGTGACAACTAAAATCATCACGCAGAAACATAAAAAAATACACTCACGAAATATGACTTCCTCCTGCTGGGCAAAGGAGACAAGAGAAACTTGATCCCTCACGAGGGAAAGATGATAATAAGATAAATCCACCGAGCCCAACTAGCAAAAACACGGCTAGTAGCAACACGTGTCAATCGGACTCAACGGTACTGGAAGAACTGAAAAAACTCTGAAAAGACAATCAAGACGGTCATAACCACACTAAACTGGCCCTTGGCCGTGTGGAACAATCTATTGCGGACATAAAAGACCAGCTGGTGGAACACGAAGACAGAATGGGAAGAATGGAAGAGAGAAATTATGGGAGTCAGGTGGCTGAGCGGTGAGGGAGTCGGTGAGGGAGTCGGGCTAGTAATCTGAAGGTCGCCAGTTCGATTCCCCGGCCGTGCCAAATGACGTTGTGTCCTTGGGCAAGGCACTTCACCCTACTTGCCTCGGGGGGAATGTCCCTGTACTTACTGTAAGTCGCTCTGGATAAGAGCGTCTGCTAAATGACTAAAATGTAAATGTAAAATGTAGAATCAGCACAACTGAGGATACGCAGATGCGCCATCGCAGGGCATTCAGGTACCTACTGCACCGTGATATTGAGCTCTCGACACAGTGTGATGACCTCCAAAACAGGCTAAGAAGAAATAATATCAGGATCTTTCAAATCCCAGAAGACAGTGAGGGAAGGGATATGGCTGGTTTTGTTAAAGGCCTGCTCCAGAAGGAACTTAAACTACCACCAGACTTGGACATCAAGATCGAAAGAGCACATCGTTCACTGGCGGCTAAGCCTAAAGATCCAACGGCCCCTCCAAGATCAATAATAGTGAGATTTTTGGACGCAGCGGTAAAGGACTTGGTCATAAGGCAGGCATGGAGCCAGGGGCCAGTTCTCTTTCAGGACAAGCGGATCTATTTTGATCAGGACTATTCCCCCGATCTACAGAAGAAATGGATGAGGGTCCACAAAGCAGCTTAAAAAGAAGGGCACACAGGCAAGGTGTCTGTATCCAGCGCAATTGAGAATTAAGCTGAACACCGGGGAGAAGACATTTGCATTGTTGACGAGCGCCGCAACGCTGCTGAAGGAGCTGGGGGTTGACGTGCGAGGCGATGAGAGGGAGCGTATCGAGGAAGATCTGAAGGATACATGGAGGAGCCAAGACAGGGGAAAGAGGGCAGCGCTTCTGTCATCAGCTGACCTCAAGGCCCTTCTGCAGGGGGAGGACTAGAGGGACTCTACCATTACGATGGACAAAAAGTGTTTCGGCTACACCAGTGGTAAGGTTGGCAGTCTCACACTATGTATAACTGACAGACCTATAGGGGTACTTTAAGCGTCACTGGATCCTATTATTAGAATATACTTGTTGTCATAAAATAAGGTTATGTGTTGGATAGTCCAAAGGAAGCTACACTTGAGTATATGAGTGGATCACACTCACCTGGACCTTTTTTACATGTTAGTGTAATATTGGTCACACTTGCACTGTATGTGCTCTTTTCCACAGAGAGGGTAGGTCACACCTCTCTGCCCCAGTACCTCCGGGGACCTGACACAGTCAGAGTTCAGCTGCTGTGTCAGATTGTTGAGATGGAAGTTCAGTTCTGTGTTATATATACTGTTTTTTCTGTTTTGTTTTTCCTGACACATATAAAGGGCATCGCTTTGTTATTGTTAAAAAACATTCTGACATCAAGGGGTAAAATTATGGAGAGCTATGTTGTAAGATCCTATAGGGACCATGGCTGAGTTGAATTTTATAAGTTACAATATAAGAGGAATAAACAATCCGATCAAGAGGAAAAAAATTCTGGGACAATTAAAGAAATTGCATTGTTCTGTTGCTCTGATTCAGGAAACACACCTGTCAGAGACTGAGCATCTGAAACTGAAGAGAGAGTGGGTTGACCAGGTTTATAGTGCATCCTGTGGGAGGACAAAGAAAAGAGGGGTTGCTATACTATTTCATAAATCTGTGTACTACAATAACGAGAAAATCTTTCAAGATGATGAAGGCCGGTACGTTATGGTAATAGGCACAATTGGGGGAATAAAAATAACAATACTTAATGTGTATGCTCCAAATGAAGACTGCCCACATTTTATCAGACAGGTTGCAACTTTACTAGCGGATAAAAGTGAGGGGATTATATTAGTAGGGGGCGATTTCAATTGCACCCTAGACTCAAAGTTGGACAGGTTACCTACAACAAGACGATCTCCATCTAAAATGTCTAAGGGGCTGTCAGATATGATGCCTAGTAGATATTTGGAGGCAACTACACCCTAATGAGAGAGACTTCACTTTTCTGTCTCAAGTACATGGGAGTTATTCAAGGATAGATTTTTTCTGCTTATCAAAAACTGAAATGCATAGAATAAAAGAAAGTACAATTGAACCAATCACTATCTCAGACCATGGCCCTGTGACCATGAAAATTAATTTAGGAGCAGACAACCATTTTAGACACTGGAGGCTTAATGTCTCGTTACTAACGGATCCAAACATCAGGCGAGAAATACAAAGAGCTCTGAATAAATACTTCACTATAAATGACAATGGTACTGTCTCCCTCTCAGTTTTATGGGATGCCAGTAAGGCCACGATGAGAGGGAAGATAATTTCTATAGGATCTAGAATAAAGAAACAAAGGTTAGAAAAACAACAAAGATTGGAAGCGGAAATAAAAAACTTAACGAGGACACACAAACAGTTTGGAAAGGAAGATACTTTATTAAAAAGATTACGGGAAGTTAGACAACGACTGGATGAAACTTTGACATATAAAGCAGAGGGTGCTCTCAGATATACCAATAGAAAATATTACGAAATGGGGAATAAAGCTAGTAGGTTATTGGCCTTTCAACTCAGAAAAGCCCAATCTAGCCGTACAGTTCCCAAGATCAGGAATCAAGAAACCAGTCAGATTGAAACCGATCCTACTAAAATATCAGACTCATTTGCAACATATTACAAACAGTTGTATAGGGCTGAAGAACTAGAATTCAAGGAAGAGAAAATCACAGAGTTTTTAAGTCCCCTTAAACTAAATAAACTATCGAGTGAGGAAACAGAACTATTAATAAGACCCATCACAGAAAATGAAATTATAGAATCCATTGCCAAACAAAAAAATAATAAGTCGCCTGGAACGGATGTTTTTTCTGGAGAATACTATACAGTATTTGTGAATGAACTCGCTCCTATATTATGTAGAGTATACAATTATGCACTGAAATCAGGAGACCCCCCAAATTCATGGTCAGAAGCCATATTAACAGTCATACATAAGGAGGGGAAGGACCCCCTTCAATGCACCAGTTACCGCCCAATAAATTTACTTTGTGTGGATTATAAAATCTTGACCTCTATAATGGCAGCCAGAATTCAAAAGAATATTAAGAAATTAATACAACCGGATCAAACGGGATTCATACTAGGACGCCAAGGAACGAATAACATAAGGAGAGCCCTGAACCTGCAGGCAATAGCAAAAAGAGACAAACAACCATCAATGCTTCTCAGCTTGGACGCTGAGAAGGCATTTGATCGAGTCGACTGGTTGTTTCTGAGGCGGACGCTAATAGAAATGAGCTTTGGGAAAGAGTTTGTTACATGGATCAATCTACTGTATAAAGAGCCCAGCTCCAAAGTTAGAGTTAATGGTCGCTGCTCTGGTTTCTTCGGGATTGAGCGAGGTGTGAGACAGGGGGACTCGCTGTCTCCTATCTTATTTGCCCTGAGTATTGAACCTTTGGCAGAGGCAATACGCCAAAACAAACAGATTCAAGGGATAACGGATGAAGGGGGGTCAGTTCATAGGATAGCTTTGTTTGCGGACGATATTCTACTTTTTGTGAAAGATCCACTTCTCTCCATCCCCGCACTGATGAAGTGCCTACATGAATAGAGCAGGCCTGACACTCACTAGAACAAGCCGGGCCACAGTCTCTTAGAGAGTCTTTGTTGATAGGTATGTTGTGAGCTGTTGGGGGCCCGATAGCCTAGCTTGTAGTATAGCCAGTGAGGTTGCTGATGTCGTTCTTCCCATTGAGACGGTGTCGGTCCCCCGCCCTTTCTCCAAATTTCGGCCTTTAAGTATTCAGAATTATATCAATTTAATATGTATTCAGCCTTGCTCCCCCGTTGCTCTTCCTACTAAGTTTTCTGCCGACAGTGCCACCTTCTCAGAAGAATTACCTACGATTAAAGCTGCCAAAAACCCATACTGGAATGTTGGGCTCCTAAACGTCAGATCTCTATCCACAAAGGCCGTTTTGATTAATGATCTGATGTCTGAATGCAGCCTGGACCTGATTGGGCTCACCGAAACCTGGCTAAAACCTGACGAGTATTCCCCACTGAATGAAGCATCGCCTCCGGATTTTGCGTACTCACACATCCCTCGTGTATCAAAGAAAGGTGGTGGTGTTGCTATGATATATGAAGCTAGCTTCAACCTCAGCCTAAAATCAGTAAATACCTTTAAATCATTTGAAATAATTTGCATGAAACCACCAACTACTTTAAAAAGGAATAATGCTATTACTCCTGCCCCCCCTCCCTCATTTTGTATAGTTACTCTATACCGGCCCCCCGGCCCGTATTCCCTCTTCCTGGAGGAATTTGCAGATTTTAGTGCTGATCTTGTGACATATACTGATAACATCTTAATTATGGGTGATTTTAATATTCATGTGGATGACCCAAAAGATCCTTTAAGTAAGGCCTTTACTGCTCTAATGTATTCCACAGGTCTCACTCAGGTGGTTTCCAAACCTACCCATCTTCACTCGCATACATTGGATTTAGTTCTCACGCGGGGAATCAAGATTAGTGACGTCATTGTCCACCCCCACAATCCTATATTATCAGACCATTGCCTGGTCACCTTCAAAATGGACCTCTGCCAGAGCCCTGGAGGCACTCAGAATATTTCTACTAGCCGCTGCATAACCCCAAACACAGCTCGGGAACTGGCTAATATTCTACCCGCTGCACTAGAAGCACTTGACGTCCCAAATAAATCATTAAATGCTAAAACAAGGGATCTGAATTTGGTTCTTCAGCTATCCCTAGATTCTGTTGCCCCGCTCAAACCAAGGAAAAGAAAAGACAAGAAACTGGCTCCATGGTATTCAGAGGAAACCCGCACTCTCAAGAGGTCCACTAGAAAGCTAGAACATAAGTGGCGTACCACCAAATTGGAGGTTTTCCGCCTGGCCTGGAAGGACAGCCAAATGGAGTACAAGCAAGTCCTCATCAGGTCCAGATCAGAATATTTCTCTAAGTTGATTAGTAAGAACAAACACAATACTAAGTTCCTATTTGATACTGTTGCAAAACTCACTAGAAAAGTACACTCTGTGTTAGTTCAGATTTCTCTCCCAATGAGTTCTTAGATTTCTTTGACCAAAAAATCTATGCAATAAGGGACAAACTACAGACTAGTCCTGGAGGAGTGGCCATCAACACTGAATTTTCCTCTATACCAAGCATGCTGCATGTTGAGGCTCTCACTCACTTTAACCCTATTTCTATGGAAGCGTTCATCGAGCTGATAGACTCCTCGAAACCCACTAGCTGCCTCCTCGATCCCCTCCCTGCCAAACTCTGTAGGGAACTTCTCCCTATTATTGGACCGCCCATGCTTAGTATTATTAATGAATCTATTGTAACTGGCCAAGTCCCCAACGATTTCAAACAAGCTATTATTAAGCCCCTCCTTAAAAAACCAAACCTGGATCCAGGTTGTCTTAGCAACTACAGGCCAATTTCAAATTTGCCATTTCTCTCCAAAATTTTAGAAAGGGCTGTGGCAAAACAGCTCACTGAGCACCTCTCCACAAATCAGCTTTATGAACCTCTCCAGTCTGGATTTCGTCTCCACCACAGCACTGAAACTGCATTAGCCAAGGTAGTTAATGATCTACTGTTAGCCTCTGACGCGGGCTCTATCTCTGTCCTGGTTCTTCTAGACCTAAGTGCAGCTTTTGACACTGTGGATCATGAGATTCTCCTGGAACGTATTGAGAACTATGTTGGGATTTCTGGTACGTCACTTCAGTGGTTTAGATCGTATCTATCTGATAGATCACAATATGTCCACTATGATGGCTGCTCATCCAGGAGCTCCACTGTAAAATACGGAGTACCACAGGGTTCAGTTCTAGGCCCTCTGTTATTCTCGCTCTATATGCTGCCTTTAGGAAACATAATTAGAAGTTCTGGGGTAAATTTTCACTGTTATGCAGATGATACTCAGCTATATATGTCTATAAAGTCTGGAGAATTTCCACATGCTATGGAAAAATGTGTTTCCAGCGTGAGAGCTTGGATGACTGCAAATTTCCTTCTCCTTAATTCGGATAAAACCGAGGTTCAAATTTTCGGTCCTAAAAAATATAGAAATAATTTTTCCAATCTGACCTTAGACCTAGACGGCGTCAAAGTCTCTCAGAGCCAGCTGGTAAAAAATTTAGGAGTCGCAATGAACCCAGACCTTTCGTTTGAGTACCATATTAAGCAAATCACCAGAACTGCATTTTTCCATCTACGTAATATTGCCAAAATACGAAAATTCCTCTCAAAGGATGATGCTGAAAAGCTAATACATGCATTTGTTACGTCCCGATTGGACTACTGCAATGTTTTATTCTCTGGCCTCCCAATTACCTACCTAAAAAATTTACAGCGGGTGCAGAATGCTGCTGCTAGACTACTGACTAGAACAAGAAAGTTTGATCACATAACATCTACTCTTGTCTCTCTACACTGGCTCCCTATCCAAGCCAGAGCTGACTTCAAAGTTCTACTACTAACCTACAAATCTCTGCATGGATTGGCTCCACTGTACCTCTCCGGTCTCCTTGCACCCTATTGCCCGGCAAGGACACTTAGATCTCAAGATGCCGGCTATCTGGTGGTTCCCAAAATTAAGAAAAAAACAGCTGGAGGTAGGGCGTTCTCATATAGAGCACCTCTTCTCTGGAACAAATTACCTGTCTCAATCAAGGAGTCTGATACTGTTTCGACATTTAAAATTAGGTTAAAAACGTTCTTGTTTAGTCAATTCTACGATCGCTAAAGGTAAGTATGTTGGTTGGAGACAACGGGGGACGGGTTGTTTTCATCCTTATTCGTATAAGTATAACTTATTTTAGAGTTCTCTCTCCTGGAACAGATTTCATGTTCCAACCGAGGGGGGCTGTCGCTGTCTTGGTGTGTGGGGCTGCATCAAATATCCCTCTTTGCTCAGTTAAATTACTGCACTAGTCCACACTTGACCGGTGGGGATCTCACCTCATTCTATTATGACTGTAACTGTTAGCTGCTCCTGGCATTCTCTAATCCCTGCTCTCCTCTCTCTGTGTGTGTGTGTGTCCCCCTTCCCCCCCCACCACACACATCCCTTGTGGTGTGGGGGGTTTGAGCTGTCAGCACCTGCCTGGTCGTCGGTCGGCCAACGCTGGACCTGGTCGCGAGTCTCCCGGTCCTGTCCTACATCTATAAAGATTGAACAATGGATTTTTGTGTTTAAAAACCCATTGACACTGTATGACTATGTTAAGCCTGTGTTCTGCTCCTCTCTCTCACCAACCGTCTCTGGAGGAGGGGATCCCTCTCTGAATTGCTCCTCCCAAGGTTTCTTCCATTTTTTCTCCTGCTGAGAGTTTTTCTGGGAGTTTTTCCTTGTCTTCCTTGAGGGTTTAGGTTGGTTGAGGGGCAGTTCTAGGGGCGTATGTGAAGCCCTCTGTGACATGCTTGCGTGTAAAAAGGGCTATACAAATAAATTTGATTTGATTTGATTTGATGAATATGGGTCAGTATCTGGATACAAAATTAATGAGACTAAGTCAGAAGCCATGATGATTTCGGGTACCTGGCCCGCACAACTTAATAACAGTGTCTCCTTTCGATGGTCCAAACAAGGATTTAGGTATCTGGGAATTATTATTACACCTAACCCCACTCAATTGTTCGAGGCCAACTATAGCAAACTAATTAGACAAATAAAAAATTATATGACGCGCTGGGAGGTCCTTCCCCTTTCTTTAATTGGTAGAGTAGAGACTGTAAAAATGAACCTACTACCTAGACTTTTTTTGTTTCAATCTCTCCCTGTAAGAGTACCTGTTTCCCCTTTAAACATGTTAGACAAACTAATCTCTGCATTTATCTGGCAAAGGAAGAGACCGAGGGTAAGATTGAAGTGTCTTCATCTATCTAAGGACAAGGGAGGATTGAGTCTGCCGAACCTTAAAAAGTATTATTGGGCTGCACAAATAAATGCAGTAGTGGCATGGATTGTAAATGACCCGGAGGCATTATGGCCTCGGTTGGAACAGGACTCAGTTAAAGGTGTTTCCTTATCGATACTGCCCTTTCTGGATACTAAGTCTATCAATAAAATTAAAATAAATAACGAAAGGTTTAAAACACACTCTAAAAGTCTGGACAACAGTAAAAAAAATGCTTGGGGGACCACAGTCGATCTCCAGGGCCATGCCGATAGTAGGAAATTCCCCCCTTCAATGTGGGATTGCGGGTTTAGAAGGTGGGCGGACAGGGGTCTCCAAACAGTTAATCAACTCTTTATAGGAACAGAATTCAAATCATTCTCTCAACTTCGAGAACAATTTGACCTCCCCTCAAATGATCTGTTTAGATATCTTCAGATAAGACATTATATCACAAGCCATAAAGAGAGGGAGATGGTCAGCAAAAATCCAAATGACATGGAAGAGTACTTTATCAGTGTTATAGAGAAACATTTCCCTAGCAAAAAACACATATCTCATATTTACAAAAGGTTGGCAACTGACACCTTACAAAACACGAATCACATCAAGGAAAAATGGGAATTGGAGTTAAATGTTATAATTGAAGACCCTACATGGATAGACATATGTACAGGTTGTCATAAGGGAATTAGCAGCCAATTGTGGAAAGACTTTGACTGGAAAGTGAAAATCAGGTATTTTAATACTCCTTTTATCATCTCTTCATTTGTGAAAGGTCCCAATGTAGCGCTATGTTGGCGAAACTGCGGAAATGTTGGAGATACCACACACATTTTCTGGGATTGTCCAGTAATACAAGGATTTTGGGACAATATTAAAAAGGAAATAGATAATATTTTGGAAGTAGATGTTGTTCCAGAACCTATGTTGTTCTTGTTGGGAGCCATGCCTAAAGATCTATATAATGCAGATCAGCAATATGCACTGAGGGCTCTACTGCTAGTAGCAAAGAAAATGATTACGGTGAACTGGAGAGATGTAAAATCGCCTACTATTGGTCAATGGGTCCAGAGACTGAAAAATGTTTACATGATGGAGCGAATGACTGCAAGTCTACAGTTAACAATGGACACTTTTGTGCAAAGATGGACCTGTATTTCACGATACTTGGGTGTCTGATGGGTGAGGTGATGGGATAGAATACTGTTGGAAAGAGACACTTCTTGGACTTCCTCTTTGATTCATCTTGCTTGGCCATCATGGACGGATATCGTCCCCTTTGTTGTTGTTAATATTGTTAATACTTCTGTACTTTTGATGTTTATTATGATGTCACTTACCACAAGTACTATGTCAGGAAATGTTGTGTAATGTAAAATGTTTAAAATGCTTAAATAAAAAGTTCAACAAAAAAAAAGAAAAAAAGTTTATCCACACGGGAAGCCTGAGATGGTCACAAGAATGTATGCCATGCTCGATGATCAGTGCAATAGGTCATTGGCCAGGTCCAACTTTTTTGATCTTTTTGAAGTTTTCAACACCAAAGCACCATATTCTTTAAAGACCTGTGCTGGTATAGTGGAGACGAGCGGCAGAAGGGCTGACGGTTTTCGTATAGAACCAATTAGTGGTGGAAACAGCTTTGCACTCCCCACTCTGATTGAATGCAATGAAATACTGGATAACAGGGCCGAAATACCCACCCTGAAGTGGCCATGCAACATCCACACTTAAGGTCCATTGCATCACAAATCCCACACCTGGATCCAAATGCACACATCCTCCTACTGCTAGGCAGAGACGTGCTCAGAGCACATAAAGTCAGACAACACATCAATGGGCCTAACGACGCCCCCTTCGCCCAGAAGCTTGATCTTGGCTGGGTGTTAGTAGGTGGGATGTGCCTGGGAAATGCCCACAAGCCAAACGTTTACAGTGCAAAGACTAATGTACTGGAAAATGGACGCCCCTCATTGTTCACTCCATACGCCAGCCACATTCAAATCAAGGAGCTCTCGCGCACACTGAAAAGCTACAATGGGATGGAGAGGTCATCTGTACCCCTGTGTTGCCATTAAGGCAAAATGTTGAAAGGACTTTTAATTTGACAAGCTGTCTCGGGAGTTTTGGGGTTAGAAACTGACATTTTCCTGTTGAGTGAAAAGTAAACACAAATGTATGCACGTCACGATTGTTAGCACTAGAGGCAATGTCGTAAGTACAAATTCATTGTTGTTAATAAGTTAATGTTAAAATACTGTTATAAAAAGGAAAGACTACACATAGTTACATCTTATTTACATATATTTACAGTTGTATTCCATTACGAGATTTATGCTAAAACAGTCAAACTTTATTCCTTTGTTACAGTTTTTACTCTGTCATGTAAGATGATATTGGAAACCAGTAAACAGCAAGTAAACGCTCACTACGACTTTTTTGGGTCATTTTGCATCAGAGTTAGCTAGATGTATAGCTACAGTTGCTACACTGCAGTGAGGACATCACAGTAAAAAGACAGAGAAGTTAGTGTTGAACTTCGTGGGAAGATGGACACAAAAAGTGCTAAGGCTTCTGTAGCGAGTGGAAGAAGTTCACGTTCAACTACATCATCAAACAGTGCGCTAATCCACGCACGTGCAAAAGCAGCAGCTGCTAAAGTACGCGCTACATATGCAGGACAAGAAGCTAAAATAGACAAAGCAGCTAAAGAAGCTGAATCACAGTTGGAGAGAGTAAGAAGAGAGACTGAGCTTGAGACACTCGCCATGTGCCGTGAAGCAGCAGCTGCTGACGCCGAAGTAGCCGTTTGGGAATCAGCTCACACAATTCAGAGATGTATTCTGTTGGATGAAACGGGCCCATCAGAAGAAGATAAACTAGAGCAGACAAGCAAATACGTCCAAGCTCATTTTGACCCAACTAGCTCCCCAGAGCGAGCAGCTACGAAGGCTAGCACTCAGACATTTCAGCCTGCTACAGCTGCCACTATCTGTTTCAGTCCAAACAACCCCTTTTCTTCATACCGGCAGGTTCCTGTTTCTTCACAGGGACCACCACAGGCTAACAACACTGGTAATGTGGACTTAGTAGTAGATGGCCCAGACTATGCTTATGTTCCGCCAGCAGTCAAACCGTCAGACATATTTGACATAAATGATGCTCAGGTCAATTCAAAAACATTTCACACTGACTTAAATGTTTCTGCTCCGCACTTCTTCCCTCAGCTGAAAACTGAACAAAGTGTGCGCACAACTGAACATCTCGCACAATATTTAGCTTGACGTGACCTGGTGAGTGCAAGCTTGTATGAGTTTGATGATCAACCTGAAAATTATCGTGCTTGGCAGTCTTCATATAAAAATGATACCCAAGGCCTGGGTCTCACTGCTACCGAGGAGCTGGACTTAATGACTCGATGGCTTGGCAAAGAATCCAGCAACCAAGTGAAACGCTTACGTTCAGTGCACATAGCAAGTCCAGACATAGCACTCAGGAAAGCCTGGGAACGTCTTCAGGAATGTTACACAGCGCCAGAAGTAGTTGAAAAGGCCCTCTTCACTCGACTCGACAAATTTCCTAGGCTTTCGGCGAAAGAAAATCTGAAGCTAAGGGAGCTAGCAGATCTGCTGATGGAAGTGCAGTGTGCTAAGGAAGACGGCTACCTTCCAGGTTTGTCCTACTTGGATACTGCACACGGCATTGAACCTATAGTAGCCAAGCTGCCTTATGGACTTCAGGAAAAATGGATCTCTGCAGGTTCAAGGTATAAAGAAGGAAATGGAGGACGCTTTCCACCATTTGAGTTCTTTACTAGGTTCATGTGCTATGAGGCAAAGAAAAGGAATGATCCCAGCTTTGCCTTTTTAAATGCTAGAGAGCCTCCTTTGAAGGCTGAAAGTTCCCATTTTAAAAGCACCAAGAACCCCATTGCAGTTCATAAGACCAATGTCTCCCCAGCAGAGTCAAGCACTTCCAGTGATCCTAATAAGAGCTGTCCAATACACGCAAAGCCACATCCACTGAACAAATGCAAAGTGTTTAGAGCCAAAGATCTTCAAGACAGGAAAGACTTTCTAAAAGAGAGAGGATTCTGCTTTAAGTGCTGCGGCTCAAATAGTCATGTGGCGAAGGACTGCACTGCATCAGTGAAATGTTCTGAGTGTGACAGCACAAGACATGTCTCAGCTATGCATCCGGGCCCTGCACCACAAAACACGGATGTCGTCAGCTCAAATTGCACTGAAGTATGTGGTGCAGGACAAGTGGGGCGGTCATGTTCCAAGATATGCCTAGGAAAGGTGTATCACAAGAGTTGTCCAGATAAAGCCATCAAGGCATACATCGTTTTAGATGACCAAAGCAACCGGTCATTGGCGAGGTCCAGTTTCTTTGACCTGTTCAACATTCAGGGGGAGTCATATCCTTACCTACTGAGAACATGTTCCGGCACAGTAGAAACGTTTGGCAGAAGGGCTGAAGATTTTATGGTCGAAGCACTCAATGGGAAGGTTACAATCCCTCTCCCCCCGCTTATTGAATGTAACGACTTACCTGACAACCGGGCTGAAATTCCCACGCCGATCGCCGCTCTTCATCAACCTCACCTCGTCAAGGTAGCAGAACACATCCCGGAGTTGGACCCCACTGCTGAGATCCTCCTGCTGCTTGGCAGAGACATAATTAGAGCGCACAAGGTAAGGGAGCAAATAATCGGCCCTCTCAACGCCCCCTTTGCTCAACGCCTTGACCTAGGATGGGTGTTGGTTGGAGAGGTATGCCTAGGGAATGCACACAAACCAAATGTCAGCACTTACAGAACAACAGTGTTTGATTGTCGTCGGCCTTCGCTCCTGCAACCGTGCACAAGCTTTTTGCATGTCAGAGAAGAGCATCATGGCAAAGAGTCTAAGAACTGATATGGTAAAGTTCTAGTGGCACTGTGTAAATTGGAAGAGTCACGAGAGATGTCAGTTTTAACACAATTTATTTAGCTTGTACATTAGCATAAGGTTTACAAAGTACTTTGTGATCAGTCGTTACGCACGGGGTGCTAGCCACAAGTCGTTCGTAAGAGTGATGAAGAACAATCAAAAACGCTACCTTAAATAATCCTTAGATCAAATAGCATTCTATAAAGTCAATCGATCAATGTAGCTAACTCCGTGATTGGCTAACTCAATTCAGTGACAGTTTGAAACAATACATCTCCATACCATTTGTACCACAGTCCTTTGATGTCAAAAC
Source organism: Thaleichthys pacificus (assembly GCA_023658055.1). Taxonomy (NCBI): domain Eukaryota; kingdom Metazoa; phylum Chordata; class Actinopteri; order Osmeriformes; family Osmeridae; genus Thaleichthys; species Thaleichthys pacificus. Next base: position 15,187,738 of record CM042862.1, read on the forward strand.
TCCCTGTCTATATGAGGATAGTAAAGGTACCTTTTTAATTATACCCAAACAGGACATAGGACACAATCTCCTTAGCCAAAAGGTCAGAGCTGCTACATCAACAGTTCTATCTTATCACAATAACAATACAGTTGAATTTACATTATCTTCAGAACAACTGTCTCTCTCCCCAGGTGACAAGAACTCCCCTAGGTCACCCAGACTTCCCGTCTCTAGACTTCACGTCTCCTAGTTAGATGCTATAAACTGCAAATGGCCTCTTTACCAAATGAGCTGAATCAACATTCACTGTATCAAGCTTCTTTAAAACACATTCCTTATATATAAAACACATATCAAAGTATGGTATTCTAAATTTCCACTACAATTCCTCCATTTTTTGTTTTAGAATACCATAAACTCAAACAGTTAATTAAGAAAAACAAAATTCAAACATTAACACACGCATGTAACTAACTCAATTAAAAAACATCCACACTGAACATGTGCAGATTAGAAAATAACTGTAACCCCTTTAATCAAAATATCCTTCAAAAGAACATTAGAAATCACATATCACTCATATTAGCTTCTTCATCCTCAAATGGTGGAACCCAGTCATAATCCTCTGAGGGACAATAGTTCATCATTTGAACTGCAAATGATCTAGCCATTGTCCTTTCAACCAACTTCCTTACACAAGGAAACAGACAACAACCCAAAAATAATAGTATCAACAAAATGACACCTACCCCACACAGTACAGACAAAAGAACTGCCTTCCATTTACCAAAAACTTCCCAAGATCCGTCAAGCCATGACCAGATCCCTTTTGAATCATCAAATCCAGAATTTTCAGACAATTCCAATGCCAAAGTACGCATGCCTGATAATGCTTTAGTGACCGACCCATCACTCGCTGTATTATTGGGTATGTACGTACAACATGTATCCTTGAAAAGTACACAACCACCACCTTTTTCAGCCAACAACATGTCTAGAGCAATCCTGTTCTGCCATGCCATCTCAGAAGTCTTAGCCAATTGTTCTGATAACCCAGAAATCGCATCCACCGTATAATTAATAAAACGCTGCTGATTATAGTATATATAATTAATCCAATCCACATTTTTGTTAACCGTACAAAAAGGACAAAATAATGACTCAAATCCTGCAGCTACCTGATTTCTAGCTTTAAACTCAGTAGGCACCCCTCTTGGCACTCCAATACCATCTATGTAAATTCCACTATCAAAAGATCCAACAGGAGCAGCTCGTCTCTGTCTGCCTGATCCAACCGTCGCATTACCTAAAGGCCTAATCAATGTCTTACTAACCAACATCACCTTAGCACACACTCCCACCCATCCTTCTGGTAAACGAGATCTAATTCTACCCCCACAATACCAAAATACATCAGCTATATCGTGTCCTGGATATATTAATGGGCCAGAAGGTGGTGAAGTATGATGTCTTCCCTCACTATCCACACGAACAATACCTCCACGCTTGTAACAAGGGTGTAAAGTCCCATTAACATCTCTAAACTGCATTGCCTCACAGCTTGTATTTATTACCCAAGTATGTCCACAAGTTCCAATCTTTACTTTCCCTTCACTAAAGTTCCCCACGAATACTGTTTTAATAATATCTGAATTTTTCTCGAAACATTCAAACTTCTGCCCTGGAACTATAACAAAATCAATCGGAACATTTTCCATTCCCTCGTTCTCAATTGGTCCAGTAAGCATAGGACGCACTGCTGCGCATCCCAGATTCTTATTTAAATACCAAGCACTAGAACTCTGGTAATGATAGCAGTTAGTGGGACAAACTGGGCAATTCCTGAACAAAACCAGATGATTATTATCAACACATCTTGTTTCACCAATGTAACCTGAAATAATTCGATGGTAATTAAAATCATAACAACTAGTTGAATTAAATGGTGCTGACATCC
>CM042862.1:15189776-15217579 GCA_023658055.1 Thaleichthys pacificus
AACCCACTTAGAAAACATATCGAACAATAGCACTAGGCAATATTTCTTCCCCTCGCTAGGATTCAATTCAATAATAATCCATCTGGCAAATATCACATGATGTGGCGTCTCTGGACTGTGCTGTGAAGACTGTTCGTGTTTATGAATTCCTCTGCCTATTACCTTGTAACACGAAATGAGACCACGTCTGATTTCGAAAATCGGTTGTCAGATCTGTGCATACATAGTCATAGGAAATGCCTCTCTGATTAACATTCCAGGGAATTGTGTGGATGCAGGTGCTTGTGACATAAGTCAAGCCCCCGTGTTTAAGAGGGCACTGAATGCTTTTCACACACATAGATGATCAACTGTGTGTTGAAGCAGAATAGTATCGAAACCTATCAATTTTTTAGGTAAACATGGTTGGCTCGGCACTAGCGGTTCCTTGCATCTGAGACCAATTACCAAACTGCCATCTCTATTCACGACATCCTTTTTGACCTTGGACAAATGGGTCTTTTTTCCTTTTGGTGTGTGCTGCAAGGTTTTGTAATAATTTCGCCTAGTGTGCAGACTGTATAGCGTTGTTGCCCAGAAGTTAGGTGTTACTGCGTGACATGGTGCATGCAAACTAGCCCACGCCCCATTCTCTTGTCTGACATACCTTAAACAACCGACAACATCAAATGAGACACCGATAGTTCATCCACATCATATACCGTACTTACAGTACGTCGAGTAAGCTGACTTTTAGTGCCGTCAGCGGTGTTCCGGCGGGGGTCTGGGCATTATCCCTGTGAATGGTATCGTATTGTTATGTGTGTCGTCACGTTATTTGCATACAGTCAACTTCTGGTTTCTGGTAATTGCAAAGCATCCAACAAATGCCGACCACTCTTGGTGGAATGGTGTGTACATTTGGTAAGTGGAACGTTGCCTATTGCTTCCCCATAATCTATGCCTAATAAGTCGTGTGTAATCACCAAATGCCTATCGACTGTGCCGTAAATAGTTGAACTTACCTTTTCCCTTAGCTTAACTTGCGAGGGTCCTCAATCAGGCGGGCAAGCATTCTGCATACCTGGGCACGATCAGAGTCCGCTGCTATGGAATGGCCCTGATTTCCACTAAGTGTGGCATGCAACTGATGGACACACTGCATACCCAACTTGATTCTTCCCTGTATCTGGATTTCTAGACGCCGAACCATCAACAAAATATTCACATTCAGCGTTAGGAATAGGTGTATCCCTTAAATGCCACTCTTGGTGAACAAACTTCATTAACTGTAGCCGACACAGTCATGTTGTTCCCCATCTCCTTCAATCGGCAAAAGAGTAGCTGGATTAAGCACATTACAAACGTTTAACCGTAATGTTTGGCATATCCAACAAACATGTATTATACCTCAGCCATCTTGCATGCCGACAAGTGGCAGGTCTTTTGTTACAACAACAATATAGCCACTAGCATGTGGGTCACATCAAAGTACAAATCAGAATATCCAACATACTCCGCGTGAAGCCGTGCACAGCTTTTTACTGCATGCCGCCATCGTGGCTCATCAACAATAGGCAATCCTGCTGCTACAGGATCCAACTTTGCTGAAAGTATGCTCACTGGTCTCACGCTTTCCACCAGTGGTTTCTGTAACAAACTGAAACCATAAAACCCTTACTCAACATCAACCATCTGTGTGAAAAGGTTTTTCTTGGTCTGGCAAACCCAAAGTCAGGGGTCCCTGTGATTGACAAATGCTTAATTTCAACTCCCTAAAAAGCATCGTCAGCCTCAGGCACAGGTCCACGTGATTGTTGTCCATGGACCCCCAGCCCAATACCATAGTCAAAGCACTTCAGCGGGGACTCGAGCACCGAATAGTTTACTATAAACGTTCTACAATAAGACGTCATTCCCGGAAAACTTTTCATCTGCTTAACAGTAATTGGTTTAGGAATCGATTGCACAGCTGCAATTCTCTTTTGAGAGAGAGTTTTTCCCTCTTTCGTCAATTCGTGACCCAAGAAAATCACTTTGTCTCGTACAAACTGTAATTTTGAAGCGCTAGCTTTGTGGCCACATTTTTCCAAATGACGCAACAGTTGTATAGTGTCCTTTTCACATTGCTCTTTAGTCGGACTCGTCAATAATATATCATCAACATATTGTAATATTACTGTACCTTCTGTACATTTTAACAAATCAAGATCAGTTTTCAACGCCTCGTGAAAATACGTAGGACTGTCCACAAAGCCTTGTGGCATTCGAGTCCATGTATAAGTTTTACCGTTAAATGAAAAAGTAAACCAAAATTGGCTATCAGTATAAACCGGCACACTGAAAAATGCATTGCTTAAATCTACAACACTAAACCAACCACAATTATCTGTAACTTGATTTAGAATTGTATAAGGGTTTGCAACATTTGAAGCTCTTGGAAACACTGCGTTATTTACTGCTTTTAAATCTTGAACAAATCTCCATTCAGTAGGCTGCCCCTCATCTCTAATTTTCTTTACAGGAAATATTGGCGTTTGAACTGTAGAACCCCTGCAAGGTATAATCACCCCTGCTTTCAAAAGCGACTCGAAGACTGGCTTTATGCCATCAATTGCTTCCTGTTTCAAAAGGATATTGGTGCACGCGAGGCCTAAAATCTGATTTAGGCATAATCACAATAGGTTCCATACTTTTAATTAAACCCACATCATATTTACCCTGAGCCCAGAGCGTTTTTGGTATATCCCGTAATGCAGGTATCAAAGTAACATCACATTCAGGTTCAACATGCGCAAACTGAAGTGTTTTCTCCTCTAACAAAACAGACCTTACTGTCTGTATCACTGAACACAAAACCTTTTTGTAAACATTTAACACTGGGTTGTAGGTCATGCAAGAATCCTGTGTTTGTTGCCAAAATTGCTGTCCCTCACATTGCTTAACCCATAAACCCAAATCTGGCCATGCCTCATATCTGTCTTTGACAAGAGCGACATGAGGAAGCGAATCAACTTCGTAATGTGGGAAACTTGTCTGGATATCTTTTCCAAAACGAGAGTATGACAACTTACAATTTGTTCTAACATTTGACAAAGAAACAGAAACAGCACATCTGTTCTCTGACCAAAACATATTTTTCAACGTCAATTTCTCATTCAAATGATCTTGTCTAAACCATTTTTCTTCAAAAACGTCATCTCTGCCCTCACTGGTATGCGCTACCACGTGCAGGTCTTTTACATCATAACAATCAACATCCGTTGAACTGACACTCATGCGCGCTTCGTCAACAAGTTGTGAATTCATTGAACACACAGCCAACAAATTCAATTTCCAATTGTAAACATATTCTGGTGTACCCATGCCATATTTCACAAATGAACGGTTTAACATATTCAATTCAACCTCCTTTTTCCTTAACAAAGTAATCCCTTCCGGCGTAGAAATTAAACAAATACCGAGTTTGCACATCAAATCTCGTCCTAACAAATTCATCGGACAACAAGTGGAAAACAGAAAAGAATGTTTCACAATCCCTTCTACAGAATCTTTACAAGTCAACGGTACTGTATACCATTCTTTAGTCAAAGTACCTGAAGCCGCTATCGACTCAGTACTCCTCCCAGTCAACTTAGGAGGAACCAAAAAACTTTCTTCTGTTAACACAGACACAGTAGCTCCTGAGTCAACTAAAAATTCAAGCCTTTGTCCTTGTACCAACAATGTTATAACCAGCAAACATCTAAAAGGTTCTGAAGAGTATTTAACATAAGTTCCCTCTAACGGAACCTGACTTTTTTCAATTCGTCTGATAGTATTTACAATTTGTGTGTGCAAATCGGGATCTGTTACGTCACCAGTTTGAAGTTCTCCGTCTGTCTCCGTCCGCAACTCACTCTCCTCTCGACGGCCCACACCTAGTCAATTCCCAAATGTCCTCTGACCGTTGTCAGCCTCCACAGACTCTCTACAGTCTTGCCTCCAATGTCCCATCTGTCCACAGATAAAGCAAGCATCCCAACCTTGCATCGGTCTTCCATTCTTGGCAAATTGTTGAGGTGCTTGACCTCTCTGGTTCCCTCTGCCACGGCCTCCTCGACCACCACGACCACGTCCTCTCATTTGGTTCTGGTTCTGGCTCTGATTCTGGAACATGGTGATTGTAGCCATCTGCAGGTCTTGATCACGTTTCTCCAGCTTTGCCTTTCTCGCATCTCTCAAACGTTTTTCTGCGTGATTAGCATGAGCCACAATCACATTCAGCTTCGCACTGTCCCATGTGACACAAATGTCCTTAACTTTCTCAGAGATTTCTGCATCCATTCCAGTCAGGAAACAGTTTCTCAAATGGGCCTCCCACACAGTAACCTGTGGTAGATTAATATCAACTGGTACCTCTATTCCCGAGTGAGCATTGTGCAGCTCTGTTAAACGTACCAGATACTCATGGCAAAGTTCTCCATCTTTCTGTCTACATCCATTGATTTTTGTCATGTCCAATCTTAAAGGAAAAGCTTCACGGACCCGGTCACATACACCCGTTATCGCTAGCCGGTACGCATTATTGTCATTATGGTCCCAATTTGGATTCGAAAGTTTTAAATCATCCACCGGCCAGCCAGCATTAATCCGCGAAAACTGTGGCCCAATTTTTGTCATTAAAAGATGTCTCAACTCGTGTGTAGTTGGCTTAAAGTCTCTGCAGAAAGTCACTAATTCCGCAACCATTCTATTCCCGCCAACTTCACCTGGCAATGGTAAATGAACCATCGCTTCTTTGATCTCAGACAAAGTCCATGGTCTCTGAACAAGAACCGTTTCTCCGTTCGCTCCGGGCGCTTCTACCATAGCAAACAATGAGTCCTGAGAGGTAACATTCCCCACGAAAGCACGCTGGTATTTCTTCCCAGATCTCGTGTGGTTGGGAGACTGTCCACCATCTTCTTCCACTTCCTGCTGGTAACGGTCCGGAACGGAAGGATACATTTGTTGATATACTGGTGGGCTACTTACAGGTGTGCTACCTGTAGCCACAAGTCCCATCTCTGGAAACAGCGCTGGCGTTGCTATCGGTTGTGGTTGGTGTTGCTGCTGTCGTTTAAGCATTTGTAGGATTTGCTGCTGTAAATCCGGCTGTAGAGGTACGCCCTGGACCAAGGCGGCAGGATCCCCCAATAGATCTAGCAGTTGAGGCGGCGGTGGCGGCGGTGCAGGGACTGGTACCAGGACTGGTCCTGGAGCTTGTGCTGCTTGTGCTGGAGGTGCTTGCAGTGGGCCGACAAGAAGATCTGAGTCGCGGACCTTAAAACATTGAGAAATAGGTGAATTTGTCCCTAACCTACTCTGTTCTCGTAATAAACCCTCTTGATTCCAATCACCGAAAGCTTTCCAGTCTGCGTGAAATCTATTTTGTTTAAACAGACAATGTTTACTCTCTTCCTCTTTCTGGGTAAGACTGAATTTTAATGTCCTTAGCTGCTTAAGAGAAAAAGACCCTTCCTCTGGAAACCCACAGTCATTTATCCAAACAGAAATTTGTGATATACTACTGTTGCCATAATTTCGTTTCATGTAATTGATATTTGGACAGGATAAATCTATCCCCAGACCATCATTCTTGCTTGAACTACAACCCATTTTATACCTCGTGAAAGAAACGAACAAAATCAAATCAAATAATTATCCCCTTCTCGCCTCTGTTTTTTTTTTTTTTTTAACACTTAGGCTATATTTACCAATATCACAACTTTTCAATGACAATATACCCCTACCAATCGTAAATTACAAATAATCAAACAAAAGAAAAATAATTTAAAATAATTTAAAAATGTATGTTTGTAATTTGTATGTAGTATTAATCTGACACATTAGATAGTTACTCTCACTTCTTTTAACCTCAAAAAACATATAAGACAACAAATAAACACGCGCGATTTCTAATTTTGAAATTTCATAGATGAGCTCCTTTTCTTTTTTTTTTTTTTTTTAAACTCTTACCAATTCAATCTTTACCAATTTACTCTTTACCAATTCAATCTTTACCAATTTACTCTTTACCAATTCAAGTATACTTTTCCATTTTACTCTTGGGACTCAGAAATCAATAAATTTCCTTACCCATTTTTCCAGGGACTTTAAAAACACAGCACGATATAATCGCATGAATTTATTACCCTTTATGCGCTCGTCAGCACATTTCCTTGCATGCTTTTTTGTACGACTTTTACGCACGGGACCAACGCTCCAACGTTCCCCCAATTTGTACGATCTCCACGCACAGGACACAGCTCTTCTCCTGTCTATGCCCTAGTTTTGTACGACTTTACGCACAGGATGAGTTTTCCTCCGGCCTCACCCTATTCCTAACTTAACCGAATTATTGACAATGGTCTATTACAACACCAATTTAGACAATCCAATTACACAGGGGCCAAACAAGAATATCTTACCGGTTCTTTGTAGGATCCCGCGTCAGCAACAGCGCAACTCAGCCAAGCCCCCCGAATTGGTCCCGCTATCTCCGTCAATTTGGATAGAGGTAAAGGTGGCCTTAAGCCGGATTGATCAGATCACCTTTTTCTGAGGGAGTCCTTGTCCGAGATACGCTGAGCAAACGAGGAGTCCGGATTTCGGCACCAAATGATATGGTAAAGTTCTAGTGGCACTGTGTAAATTGGAAGAGTCACGAGAGATGTCAGTTTTAACACAATTTATTTAGCTTGTACATTAGCATAAGGTTTACAAAGTACTTTGTGATCAGTCGTTACGCACGGGGTGCTAGCCACAAGTCGTTCGTAAGAGTGATGAAGAACAATCAAAAACGCTACCTTAAATAATCCTTAGATCAAATAGCATTCTATAAAGTCAATCGATCAATGTAGCTAACTCCGTGATTGGCTAACTCAATTCAGTGACAGTTTGAAACAATACATCTCCATACCATTTGTCCCACAGTCCTTTGATGTCAAAACTCCCTCTCTATATGAGGATAGTAAAGGTACCTTTTTAATTATACCCAAACAGGACATAGGACACAATCTCCTTAGCCAAAAGGTCAGAGCTGCTACATCAACAGTTCTATCTTATCACAATAACAATACAGTTGAATTTACATTATCTTCAGAACAACTGTCTCTCTCCCCAGGTGACAAGAACTCCCCTAGGTCACCCAGACTTCCCGTCTCTAGACTTCACGTCTCCTAGTTAGATGCTATAAACTGCAAATGGCCTCTTTACCAAATGAGCTGAATCAACATTCACTGTATCAAGCTTCTTTAAAACACATTCCTTATATATAAAACACATATCAAAGTATGGTATTCTAAATTTCCACTACAGAACAGTGTCTTAGGGCCCAGCAGGGCTAAAGAAGATCGGCTGGGTCAAAACACATTTGACCGCACCGAACAAGACAACAAGCTGGCACCTTCAGTTGAAGATGAGATCTTCTTGAGAATAATGGACAAAGAAGTCTACAGAAATTATTTACACAGTTGGGTCGCTCCGTTACCGTTCAGGCAACCTAGACAACGGTTGCCTAACAACCGTAATCAAGCACTTAAACGGTTTAAATCACTTCAACGCAACCTGAGGAGGAGGCCAGAGATAGAACATCAATATGTGGCATTCATGGGTAAACTGCTGGAAAATGACCATGCTGAGGTGGCGCCAAGACTAACGGAAGCCGAAGAGTGCTGGTACTTACCAAGCTTTGCGGTATTTCACCCACAAAAACCTGGCCAAATCAGGGTGGTGTTTGATTCAAGTGCCCAACACTCTGGAATCTCCTTGAATGATGTGCTCTTGACTGGTCCTGATCTTAACAACTCCCTTCTGGGAGTACTCCTGCGGTTCCGAAATGAAAAGGTTGCTGTCATGGCAGATATACAGCAGATGTTTTACTGCTTCCTCGTAGAGGAAAAGCACAGGAACTATCTCAGATTTTTATGGTTCAAGGACAATGATGTGATGAATGAAGTCATAAACTACAGAATGAAGGTCCATGTTTTTGGGAATAGCCCATCTCCGGCAGTGGCTATCTACGGGCTTAGAAGAGCCATCAGAGAGGGTGTGCAAAGACACGGAGTAGACACCGTCACCTTCGTCGAGCGCCACTTTTACGTTGATGACGGTCTTTGTTCTGTCCCAACTGATGCTGAAGCCATTGACCTGCTGCGTAGGACTCAAGCTTCACTTACTGGCTCCAACCTCAGGCTACACAAATTTGCGTCGAACAGTCAGGCTGTCTTGGCGGCCTTCCCAAGTGAGGACTGTGTGGCAGCTGGGAAAGATGTAGACCTCAGTGGAGATGAGTCGCTAACTCAACGCAGCTTAGGCCTCCTGTGGGAGATAGCAAGGGACACATTCACCTTCTCTGCGTCAACTGACATTAAGCCGTTCACCCGCCGTGGAGTTCTCTCCATGGTGAACAGTGTTTTTGACCCCTTGGGTTTTTTGGTTCCGGTCACAATCCAAGGAAGAGCCCTCCTCAGAGAGCTGAATTCTGAGACATCAGAGTGGGACACCCCATTACCTGAAGATAAATTTGACAAGTGGGAGGCTTGGCGAAACTCCCTTCAAGAGTTGAAGCATTTCCATATACCAAGGATGTACACGGGGATTTCTCTAATCAAGGCCGAACGAGTAGAACTCTGTGTGTTCTGTGATGCTTCTACCAAGGCCATTGGTGCTGTAGCCTATTTGAAGACCATCCAAGAAGACAGTGTTGACATTGGATTTGTCATGGGGAAGTCTAAACTCGCTCCTCAATCTGAGCCAACCATACCGAGACTCGAGCTATGTGCAGCAGTTTTAGGTTGTGGAAATGGCTGAACTGATTCAAGATGAACTAGACTTGAAGCTAGATTCCACTAAGTTCTACACGGATAGCAAAGTGGTCCTTGGATACATTAACAACCAATCCAGACGGTTTTATGTATATGTCCACAATTGAGTCCAGCGTATTCGCCAGACCACTAATCCTGAACAATGGCACTACGTACGCACAGAGGAGAATCCGGCTGATCTTGCATCGAGGTCTGTTCCAGTATCACGCCTCACGCAAACAATGTGGTTCAGCGGACCTACCTTTTTGCGTAAGCCTTCCATTCAACCTGAACCTATTCAGTCATTCAGTTTAGTCTCACCAGAAGTAGATGCAGAGATTCGTCCGGATGTGAAATGCTATGTCACCCATCTACATGGAAAAGGTCTCAGCATAGAGCGTTTTGAGAGGTTCTCCAATTTTGACACACTCCAGCGAGCTGTGGCACTCTTAATCCATTTTGTGAGATCTTACAAGTCCTCTAACATCATGGACAAGTGTAAGGATGGCAAAAATGTGAGATGCCTCTCTCTCCGGATGAGCTTTACCAAGCAAGAGAAGTCATCATCAAAGCTGTGCAGAGGAAAGCATTTGAGAAAGAGTTTGAAGCTTTAGAAAGAGACAAGCCAGCTCCTCTAAACAGCTGCCTACGTCGTCTCAACCCTATCTTGCGGAATGACCTCATCTGCCTCGGAGGCCGCCTGAAAAACGCAGACGTGGAGATTGAGCAAAATAACCTGTTATTCTCCCAAAAGAAAACCATGTGTCCTTGCTGCTCATCAGACACCACCATGCGCAAGTAAAACATCAGGGTCGCCATCTAACTGAATGCGCCGTGAGAGCTGCAGGACTCTGGATCCTGGGAGGTAAAGGGCTCATTAACTCAACTCTTCACAAATGCGTGACTTGTCGCAGACTTAGAGGGCGGATGCAGGAGCAACAAATGGCAGATCTGCCACCAAAGCGTCTCAAGGCATGCCCTCCCTTCACGTATGTGGGGTTGGACGTCTTTGGACCATGGCACTTCACTACCAGACGTACAAGAGGGGCGCAGTCTGAGAGCAAGCGGTGGGCCATATTGTTTTGTTGTATGAGCTCTAGGGCAGTTCACATCGAGGTGATTGCCTCAATGGACGCTTCAAGCTGCATTAACGCCTTGAGGCGCTTCTTTGCCATAAGAGGACCAGCCAAACAACTAAGGTCAGATTGTGGTACAAATTTCATTGGGGCCTGCAGAGAGCTCAGGATGGGCGCAGACCAACCAGACACCACTGTGCAGAGGTACTTAAACCAACAAGGATGTTCCTGGGTGTTTAACCCACCACATGCTTCGCATATGGGTGGTTCATGGGAACGCCTCATCGGAGTAGCCCGAAGGATCCTGGATTCAATGCTTCTTGAACATGGCACTCACCTGACCCACGAAGTCTTGTGCACATTAATGGCAGAAGTGGCAGCAATTATGAATGGAAGACCATTAGTTCCGGTTTCAAATGACCCAGAGGACCCATTCATTCTCACAGCATCGATGCTATTAACTCAGAAAGCCGGCGTCCCGCCTCCTCCAGGAGACTTTACGGACAGAGACCTCCTCACCAAGCAGTGGAGACAAGTACAAGCCTTGTCCTACATGTTCTGGAGTCGTTGGAGACAAGTGTACTTGTCAACTTTGCACAGCCGGAAGAAATGGACTAAGTCCCACCAAAATCTGCAAGAAGGAGACGTCGTCCTTCTTAAAGACAACCAAGCTGTCCGCAACAACTGGCCTTTGGCTGTAATCACAAAAGCTATTCCTGGAGAAGATGGGAAAGTCCGTAAGGTGGAATTGAAGACCACAGATCAAGGACATTCGAAAAACTACCTTAGACCAGTGACAGAACTTGTTTTGCTTCTGAGGAAAGAGTGATGTGTATACATTTAGTTAATTCATAATTTGTTTGTATAATGACATCACAGAGGACAGGCGGGGAGTGTGTTGCCATTAAGTCAAAATGTTGAAAGGACTTTTAATTTGACAAGCTGTCTCTGGAGTTTTGGGGTTAGAAACGGACATTTTCCTGTTGAGTGGAAAGTAAACACAAATGTATGCACGTCACGATTGTTAGCACTAGTGGCAATGTCGTAAGTACAAATTCATTGTTGTTAATAAGTTAATGTTAAAATACTGTTTAAAAAGGAAAGACTACACATAGTTACATCTTATTTACATATATTTACAGTTGTATTCCATTACGAGATTTATGCTAAAACAGTCAAACTTTATTCCTTTGTTACAGTTTTTACTCTGTCATGTAAGATGATATTGGAAACCAGTAAACAGCAAGTAAACGCTCACTACGACTTGTCATTTTGCATCAGAGTTAGCTAGATGTATAGCTACAGTTGCCACACTGCAGTGAGGACATCACAATCCCTGCGCCTGCCCAAATGCGACAGTTACCCCTCCCAGCCCCCCGGACCCCTGACTGGGCCCACCAGTGACTACTGCCAGCCAGTGACCCAGAGCCTTGAAGTGGCGTCCTCAGCCTAGGATCCTGTCATGACCGCACCGCCCCACTCAATGTCGTCGTCGCCTCCCTCGGCCGTGTCGGCTCCGCCCCCTGTGTTTGTTACATCGTCTGTGGCCACAACACCTCCAAGGGTGTCAGCTTCTGGTCCTCCTCAACCTTCACCAGGACCCACAGTTGTTTTATCCCCTGTGGCTGTATCTACTCCTCCACGGAACTCAACACATCCCGTGGTGTCCTCTGCTCTCTCTCCATCTGCGCCACACAGGCTGTCCTCCCCTCCATTGGTGGTCCAAGGCCTTAGGAGTTCCCCTGTATCTGGGTCTCAGACGTCCCCTACTGGATCCACTCATCCATCAGTAGTGTCTCCCCCCTCTTCAGTGTGTGCATCCCCTCCTAAGTATTCTGCACTTCCACCCTTAATGGAAAAAGCCAGTCGACCCTTAACAATATCTACACCCCATCCTCTCACAACCCTTTCATCAGTGACCTCCTCAATGTATTCACCATCTGCAGTGGTCTCTAGTTTTACCACAACATCGGTTCCCCCCATCACCGTTTCTGCACCGATCTCTGCTCTTCAGCAGATGGTCCAGGGATCCAGACCTCCGCCTCTGACGCCATGCCCTCCAGCTGTCTTTTCGAGAAAGGCTGGGACCTCCATCAGTATGTGGGCCTCTATCATCAGTAACGGCAACAAGTTGTGGACCTCCTTCAAAGGTCTCTTCTCCAAACACTGCAACCTCATCGAAAATGACCAAAGACGGGACAGTTAATAACTTTTTTAGACCTGTGACAGAAATTGTCTTGCTGTTGGGAAAGCAAGACTAACATATCCTTTTCTTTAATTAATGTTGATGTGACATCTTTTACAGATGCCAGGCGGGGAATGTTCTGCCCTTAGCAAGCATAGAGAATAGGCTTAGCAGTTTTAGAATTTCTGAGTCAGATGGCTGAGCGGTGAGGGAGTCGGGCTAGTAATCTGAAGGTTGCCAGTTCGATTCCCAGCCGTGCCAAATGATGTTGTGTCCTTGGGCAAGGCACTTCACCCTACTTGCCTCGGGGGGAATGTCTCTGTACTTACTGTAAGTCGCTCTGGATAAGAGCGTCTGCTAAATGACTAAATGTAAATGTTTCCACGGTAACAGTGATGAATGAAATAATTCATTTTTACGTTGATAATAGAAACAAAAAAACTACTCTCTTAATCCCAAAACAATATCGATCCTTGTATTTATGTTAATGCCTTAGAAAGCATCGTCTGTAAGTACCATACATAAATACTTTCAGTTAATTGTAAGATAGACCTTAGTCATTTCAGTTATTTCTCTGATTATCTGTATACTGTATCACTGTTCCTGCTGCCATGAAATGTGCTACTGTAGCATACTAACAAAATGACACCGAAGACCTCAAGAGACTATTATACCTTTATTCTGTCAAATTGGATTGTAATTGAATATCATAATTGTAAAACATATTTTTTGTATACTTTCAGTTTTACTCTGTTTCATTAAAAAACCTGGAGCTTGGAAGCTACATCCTGACTTCGCGTCTTTATGAAAGGAGTTAGGCTGGTTGTCGACATGTGTTAAGAAACACACCTGGAGGACAGTACACCCAGGTAAATAAAGGTGTGCCGCACAGCTCAGTTGGGAGCGTGGTTGGCCGGAGCAGGTTCTATGGGAGTAATTATGATTCAAATTAAAGCCTATTTTGTTTCATGGAAATCCTGCTGTGCCAGCATGCATTCTTCACCTCTGACCGAAACAACCGCTCGGGCACACTCTTTCACAAGTGGATATAATATGACATGAAGAGAACAGACTATGAATATTTTTTTTGTTGTCTATGTATTTGTTGAATGACATTAAGATGTCAGAAAATTATGAAGAATTCTATTTACATATTTACGAGAAAAAAAATTAAAAGAACTTTTGGAGTGTTACGTCCCCGGTCCTGTCGTGTTTGTTTTGGCTCTGTGTGTCTTTTCTGTACAGGTGGCGCCAATCACCCTCATCACCACTCATCAATAACTCCTACCTCCCGTTATCATGTCACAGCTGGTTCCTGTTTCCATCATCCAATCCCATCATCCCTTCAGCTGTATATCTGTGCCACTGTTTCGTCCGGGGGCTTTTTGATGTCTCTCTCTCTGTGTTTGGTCTTGGGAGGAGGGGAAGCACCTTGAGTGTTAGGCAAGACGCCCTGGGCTTACATCACCCGTAGGGTAACTTCCTTGTCTAAACACATTAGGTTAGATCTGGGCGGACCACCCCCTGTATTTTGGTTAGGGCGTTGTGTTCGAGCGCCAGTTAGTGAGTATTATGTTAGGTAGTTAGGACAGGTTAGAGGGTGGGATTTGCTGTATTTTACCTTTTTTGCTTTAATCCCGTCCTGCCCCTTCTCTCTACTATTACCGCGGCAAAATAAATGCCCCTTGGGTAAACTGTAAAACTCTGTGTCCTTGCTCGCACCCACGACTCTGCGCCTCTTTTTATGATCGCTGGGGGTCCTTGAGCAGCGACGAGTAGCCTCCCCTCCCTAACGGGGGTAGTGCGTAACACTGAGTATGTTTAGGACAGCAGAGAAGGCCTTGCTGGCCCTGACGGCCCACCACTGCATTTAGCATATTTTGAAATCTGTTTCAATACTGTGTCAGATAAGGTGTGCACCTTTGTGGGCATTACAGCTATTAAGATGATCAGTATGCTTTGCTGTCCAACGGTCTGTATTCAAATAAAGTTGAAAGACAAATGTCATTATCAATCTACCCATGCTCAAAACATTCAAGAACAGCAGATGTATCAGTTCAACTTAACGTAAGCAACTCATGAGAAATGAAAACTTTTATTTTATGATTTTTTTATACTTTGTCACAGCATCCTCCATTGTTTCCTTTAATGTCCCTGAAAGTCTGTACATATTAAATATAACGCTTTCCAAAACCTCTGACAAAATGGCTGAATTAATGTGTGGAAGACCCCACAAAGCCTGACTTTTCCTCACTTAATATGACAATTTAATCTAGTGTTATTTGGATGGAAAGAGTAATCACTCAGAAAAAATGTTTTCATATGCCTCATCAAAGTCCCTTGCATTAGAGCTAGGTTTCCCCTCCATTTCCCTTGTTTTCCATCGATTACTTCTTCTTGTTCTCTTTGCAGGCCACCACATAGCGCTGGGCCACATTCAGGGGAGGGGAGTATCCGTCTGCATAGGACGTGTCCTCAAACAAGACAGAGTAGTCGTCCTGGGGCTGGAACAACAAGACGTTGTTAAGAGGTTAGGATGAGAACAATCACTGCTTAATTTTTAAAATACATTCAAAGTTGAGGCAGAAACACAAACTGAAGCTGTATGTCATCATGCCTATGTTTTTACATTAGAGACTAGGGCTGTCGAAATGGCTGACAAACTAAATTCAAATTTCTTACATAAATAATAGTATTATTGTCAGGAATATTAATCTATCAAGAATTGCACAGTCAGTCGGTGAACAAGTTTAAGAAAGCTTTATTGCTTGCGGCCGGCCCACAAGGAGACAAAAACATCACACGCCATTGTGCTACAAGTTTGTCTGCTAGCATGTTGTGCTAGCTACCTATTTAAACAGAACCGCTCTTGACAGTCATTGGTTAAAACAAAGGCATGCATTTTTCCCACGGCTCTTCTTCATTGGCTCTCTTGCATAGACCTGGCACGCGTGTGTGCGTGCGTGTTTACGTGTGTGCGTGTTTACGACATCCACCCTGATTGAAACACAACAACAGGATCATTGCTCATTGTGCCCACAAGCGAGCACAATGAGCAAATATAAACCAAATCAAACATTGCATTTTTCATTGAAAACTTTGTTTAAAGTGCATAACAATCATTCATAGATCAAATATAATGTCTTAACCCTTGTGCTGCCTTCGGGTCACATGACCCAAAGGTTCATAACGAACCATCGTTGTGTTTAGCCAATTTTACCCAATACAAAAAAAAAAACCTTCGCAATGTGGGGGGTCTGAGACAGCCCAACGGTTAAAAGAAAATGCTTCACTTTGTTTTTGTATGCGGTAAAGTTGTCGCAATACGACGGTGGGTCACAACGTCTGATGGGTCAGAATGACCTGAAGACAACACAAGGGTTAAATGTGCACACAAGGAAATTGAGAAAAGTTCATATAACTGGAAGTGCATCAGTAATATCAGAAAGCACGCTTCAACAGACAGCGTAATACGTTTAGACAAAATAGCAAACTATAATTCCGAAACTGACATTCGGGATGAGAACACTGCATGTGTGTTCTCAAGTTTGATGTTATGTAGTGTTATAGCTGTGGTTGCTTACGTTGTGTAAGCAACCACAGCTATACAAAAGACCAAAACATTTAAAGGGGTCATTGACTGTATTTTTTTTTTTCACACTGTTCCTTAAGGTCTCCGAATAGGGTATGTAACATTGGTTGGGCTGAAAATGGCCCGGGTGCTGTTCTATGCCCCCTGGTGCTTTCCTGTGAAATTGTCCCGGGAAAAAACGCTAGGTTTTCTACTTTTATGGTATGCTCATGAATATATAGATGAGCTGCGCGCTGATTGGTTGGTTTTCAACGAGTGAAGCTGCAGAGCAAAAACGCAACACGGCCAACAGCACACACTGAAACATCGTGGAGACTTGAAATAAAAGCGTGCAAATAAATCTATTGTGTCTACACAACACTGTTTTCAACAGATTGACTACATATCATTTGAAATGATAACGTTAGTTGTTTCCACTTCAGCAAACGGGATCGACTTAGGTGGGTTATGTTACAGTTTAGCAACCAAACTATATCGGAAGTTTCTTCCCTTCCGCTGTTGGCCTCTTCAACAAGGCCAAGGGTTCACACTGACTTCGTGACTTAATGTCCTTAAAACACACTGCTTTTTGCACTGCACTACACAATCTTGTACCATTTGTATTTTTTGTAATATTTGTATTTTTATATTGTAAATTACTGCAACTTATATTTTATTTTATATTTTATTGTATTGTTTAATTTAATTCTAATTCCACTTAGTATTGCTAGTTATGTACCCTTAGTATAGTTAGTCCTCATATTTAAATTTTAGACTCCAATATGTTTAATGTTTGCACCTTCCTGCCAAAGCAAATTCCTTGTCTGTGCAAACTTTCATGGCGAATAAAACCCATTCTGATTCCGATTCTAAATCATCACACATTCTACCTATGCTCTTGCGTTAGCAAGCTAAACTAGTTTACATGCCTACAGTCTAGGTGTTTTAGCTATCTAGCTGTTCTTGCATTCCTTGCAAATCAGCATTAATAAAAAGCAGATGAGCTAGAGTCTAGCTAACATTGACTCGATGCCAGGCATGGCTGATGTTTGTCTATACCGTAGCGTAGAAGATCCCTGTGCAGTTCGACCCTCAATTACACATTTGCTCTAACCATTTCACCAAGGACGGTTTTGAAAACCTGGGACAATGTAAATCGGGATTTGCTATGAAGCTGTTGCTGAAAAGAGGTGCGTTCCGACCTTATGTTCATCACAACTGCAAGCTGTAGTATGATTTTGTCGGTAACAGTTATTAGCAATGCTAAAGTATCCTTTATCTAGCACCTGCCTTTCTCCAGTTCTTTCAAATAGATAATCTAGACAGGCGTTAGCAATAGGCTAGACTGCTATTCGTTTTCTGGCTATTTTTCCAGAAGCTTCCCTTCTAATGCCGACTACAGCTAGTCTAGCTAGAGTCATTTGCTAAGTAAGGTATGTTTATGTGTTTTGAAACTTATTTAGCATTCTACCTATGCTAGATACAGTAGACGTTAGCATTGCTAATAGGCTAACTGTTAGCGACAAAATCATACTTACAGCTTGCGTTTGTGATGAGCATACGGTTGGAACAGAACCTCTTTTCAGCAACAGCGGCTTAGCAAATCCTTAAATTGACCAAGGTTTTCATTCAAAACTGTCTTTGGTGAAATGGTTCGAGCAAATGAATAAATGAGTGTCGAACTTCACAGGGATCTTCTCATAGAAAAACATCAGCCATGCCCGTCGAGTGCCTGGTTCCTTGGGAAGATTATAAAAAGTGTCAGCATTCCCAGTACAGCCTGTAACACTGCATTTACGATGGTCCATTTTCAATATACTTTAAAAACTTTCAAACTTTCTCCTTTGTTGTTCGCGTGGAGGTACACAGAGCAGCGCGCAGCTAAACTAGTGTCTGAGATCCTGGGCCATAACACCAGAGGGCTGGTCTGTATGTAAATGTTGGGGCATGACAAAGGTAATGCTATATTTGTGACGTCACAAATACAGCTTTTTCAAAACCGATCGTTTTACAGCTGCAGTTTCAAGTTGTGAGATTTAGATAGGAAAGAAGTGTCAATGGACTTTGAGGTTCACTGTATGCCCATTTTACCCACCGAACTGTCGTTATTCAACTATTACAAGGTAAAATCGGTTTTGCAATCAATGACCTCTTTAAAAGTGCTGTGGCACTTGGTTTCTGGAGTAGGCCTATCCAAGGCTAGATTGTTGACAAAACCAACGTCATTTGTGAGTTGTGTAAGAAACCACTGATATATCACTTCATAACGTCAAACTTGAGAACACACAAAGTCAAGACTTTTCTGGAGAATGTTAGTTTGCCATTTTGTCAAAAGATCCTCTCTGACTCCCAAGTCCTCACTCTCTTTTTGACCCATTTTTCAAATTAACAACGCAGCCGTACTGCATCTAATGGGTTGAATCGGATAAGCTAACAAAAACAAACCATCATTACGTCATTATCTTGTCTCCTAACACACCAACATTTTTTGGGGCAAAGATTTAATTTGACAGTCCTATTAGAGACTAAATATATGTTGTTGTCCCCCTCCCTCCCCTACTGTGACTTACCCTGTGCGGGGGTGTGTGGATGAGTGCTCGGTAGAAGCAGGTGGTCTGAGGATAGAGGGCAAGCACCAGCTGGTCTTTGCTGAACAGGGCTTCGGGATCCGTCTCTGGGTTTGCCTTCCACTGGGGCAACGGAATGATGCGCCGCCTACTCAAAGTGTGCCTCCTGGGTCAGTGAAAACACACACAAAAGGTGAAAGGGGGATCAACCAAAAAGAGGAAAAAGAGATGGAGTGTGGAAAAGGAGAAATAATAGGAGAACAAAAGGAAGTAGACAAAACAGACAAACATCAAACAAGTTGCAATGGAAAAAGAGAGAGGAAGGAGGAGAAAACAGGGGAAAAGGTGTATTGAAAAGAGTCATTGTTTATAATGGAAAGGAGTGGGGAAAAGACATACTGCACATCTAATAGAAAGGACACTCACTCTTTCCCCTCTTCATCAATATCATCAACTTCATACCTTGAAGAGATGGCAGAATACAAATTACAACACATACAATAACGATACTCAGATTGTACCTTTTATTCTAGTTTTGGCTGATTCTGATGTCTTTTGCTGAAACAGAAGCTATTAAGTAGCAGGTAAAGTAACATTGGCCGGGTTTCCCAGATTCGTTAAGAAGCTCTTAACGCTAAGAGCTTCTTAGGAGCGTTCTAAGAACGCTCTAGAATGCTCTTAGAACGCTCCTAAGAAGCTCTTGGCGTTAAGAGCTTCTTAACGAATCTGGGAAACCCGGCCATTGTCAGTTACTTCCTGTCCTTGAGATGTATATAACTTGTGGTTGGTGATTAAAATGTGCAGCTAATTGGCTGAGAATTACTTGTTGGTGGAGTGACTGTAGCTGACCACTTCAGCCAGGATCCACTGTTCATCTCCGTCAACGGCCTTGACCCGCGCTGCCACCTTGTCTCCCTGCTTGGCCACGTAGTCACTGCTGGCTGGGATGGCCCCGCACAGGGGAGGGGGGCTGGGAGGGAGGAAAAAGGGTAAAGGAGAAGAACGGCAAACGTGGTATAGTGAGATAGGGAAAGAACGTGAGATAAGGAAGAAAGTGTGAATAAAAATGGAAGAGATGAAGATAATGTTAGTTTGCCAGAGATGGAAGATGGAGAGGCCACAGATTTCCCAAATTAGTTAAAAATAATATCAGATTTCCATATTGATGGATATTTTATGGCAGTGTGGATCCTCTTAAGGTCTACTATTTGACACTGTGACCACTGGCTATCATACTACTGTCATTAGAGCCGTTTGAGTTTTTACATTTTCCAGCATTTTTTTTAATGAACCCTTTAATCTGACCAAGGACACACTAAACAAGAAAAAAACGTGTAGAGCCGTAGAAGGTTTAAGCTACCTGTCTCCTGGCTTGCCAATCCACAGAGGGAGCGTCATGGCCGACTGTTGGAGTAGGGTCATGAGCACCCCTCTTCTCATTGTCTTCCTTGGAGGGTCATGATCACTGTACACACCTGCCATTTTAGCAGCTGGAGATGTGTGTGTGTGAGAAAGGAGAAAGAGGAAAAAAGAGGTACATCAAATTCTACATTAATACTGTTCTTTAAATACCTAGCCTTTACCCTTCTTCTTTAAATATCCTGTAAAGCAAATTCCATGATTTGCTTCTCAGTACATTATATATGTGTGAAATGAGTTCCTAAAAGCATGTGCAAAGCGCAAAAACTTTGTCGCACTGAAATGTGGAGTTAGACCGTAGAACAGTTTCTCTTCCGTTTTCAGATCAGGTTTTAATGGGCAGAGCCAAAAAATTACCGATCTACGTCATTTTGACCCATCTACGTCAGATCACTGAATGGTTCCTCCTGCTGTAGCTACTGTTATTGTAGCCTACATCAGCTATCTAGCTAGCTTCAGGATGTCTCCCTCCATCCGCAACTGCATCTTCCCTGGTTGCAATAACTTCAGCTGTGCTGCAACGCTATTTAATTTCCCTATTGATGAGGAAAGGAAAAATAGGTGGATTGATTTTGTGAAGAGCCATGCTGATGGAGAGCTTCGGATAAACTTCAACAGCCACCTCTGCAGTGACCATTTCACGGCGGATAGTTTTAACATGGACCAGAGACAGACGGGGTTCAGGGACACACGGCTTCTCTTGCAGCGCGGAGCCGTACCGAGCATCGCCCTCCCGGCCGTTCCTCCTCCGGTCGCACCTGGACCATCCACCGCCGCCAGCAGTTCATCACTCAGTTCTGTGTGCTTGTTATAATTATACTAGATAACTTTTCCAGAGGTATCTCTGCTATGAGTTAGTGCAAACCGCTAACTTGATATTAGGCTACTCGGTGTAGAATGATAGTATTTTGGTGAAATGGTAGCTAATGTGCTAGAAGTAGTTGGAGAGCACACTGTCTGCTGTCTCTGGTGTCCATTTTTACTCCTGTGTTACAGCTCAGGGGAACATTTCAGTTATATGCATCTGTATGTTTCACTCATTGAACAAATACATTCTAATTCTATACTGTTTTGTTCGGCTTGACGTAGCGTCCATTATCTGGGTCTTAGGTAGCGAGGGGTGGAGCTTCAGCTCCTTCAGGTGACACGCCCCCCCAGTCTCAAGCAGAGAAGAGTGCTGATTTTCTCACGATTTCAAAGCTTAATTTAACATACTTGTCTGTGTTTTTTTTTTCATTCGAATTTGGATGGGTAGTTAATAACACATTCTTTTGTGGTGTGGTGAACTTAAAACTTTTTTTCAATTCCACTTTACAGGATCTTTAATCTACATAAAATGTAAACTTACTTACCTATTCTTCTCTCCTCCAACAATGATTTGATTTCTGCAATTTTTTCAAGAGCATGGCGTAGAATACTGTAAGAAAAAATATCATAATTATGTTTTTCAGTCCATGCAAGAGGACTTTAAGATTAAAGGCAGGATAGGTACGTTTTGCGAACCTAACAATTTTGGCTCAAGTTCAAAAGGATTCAAACTAAAATATCCCGCCCCCTTCCTTAAAAGCCACTCCTCCAAAACACATAAACGTGCACATAAACACCTTGATGATTGCTCGTGTTTATTACAGTCCTGCGACGCCCACAGATACAGGATGGATTTCATTTTACTGCCAAGCCTTTAGATTTAGCAAGGTTTAGCAAGGCGGTGATGGAGGCTAAACGACTGTACTCGGAGAGACTAAACACCAATTCTCTGCAAACGACTCTGCTTCTGTCTGGAGGGCTCAGGCAGATTACCAACTTCAAGCCCAGAGCCCCCCACTCCACTAATGACTCCCGTCTGGCCAATGACCTGAATGAGTTCTACTGCAGATTTGAAAGACAATTGGACAGTCCTGAACTACCCCTTCCCACCCAGGAGGCCTCCCTCCCCCCCCCCTCTACAGTGACGACTCTCTCCATTCAGGAGGGTGAAGTTAACAGAATTTTCAAGAGGCAGAATACCCGCAAAGCAGCTGGGCCGGACTCTGTCTCTCCAGCCACCCTCAAGCACTGCGCTGACCAGCTGTCTCCGGTGTTTACATCTTTAACACCTCCCTTGAGACATGCCATGTGCCAGCCTGTCTCAAGTCCTCCACCATCATTCCTGTGCCCAAAAAGCCAAGGCCAACAGGACATAATGACTACAGACCCGTCGCTCTGACCTCTGTGGTAATGAAGTCTTTCGAGCGCCTAGTGCTGGCACACCTTAAATCCATCACAGACCCTCTACTGTACCCCTGCAGTTTGCCTACAGAGCCAACAGGTTTGTGGACGATGCAGTTAACATGGTCCTCCACTTCACCCTACAGCACCTGGACTCCCCAGCATCCTATGCCAGGATCCTGTTTGTGGACTTCAGCTCTGCCTTCAATGCCATCATCCCCGCCCTGCTTCAGGACAAGCTCTCCCAGCTGAACGTGCCTGATTCCACTTGCAGGTGGATCACAGACTTCCTGTCTGACAGGAAGCAGTGCCTTAAGCTGGGAACACAAGTCTCTGACTCCCGGTCAATCAGCACCGGATCACCTCAGGGCTGCGTCCTTTCTCCTCTGCTCTTCTCCCTGTACACCAACAGCTGCACCTCCTGTCATCCGTCCGTCAAACTCCTGAAGTTTGCGGACGACAGCACCCTTATTGGGCTCATCTCTGGTGGAGACGAGTCTGATTATTGGTGGAAAGCGGCCAACCTGGTGACCTGGTGCAGCCAGAACAACTTAGAGCTCAATGCTCTTAAGACAGTGGAGATGGTTGTGGACTTCAGGAAGAACACAGCCCCACTCACCCCCATCACCCTGTGCGACTCCCCAGTCAACACTGTGGAGTCCTTCCACTTCCTGGGCACTATCCTCTCCCAGGACCTCAAGTGGGAACTGAACATCGGCTCCCTCACCAAGAAAGCACAACAGAAGATGTACTTCCTTCGGCAGCTGAAGAAATTCAACCTGCCAAAGACAATGATGGTGCACTTCTACACAGCCATCATTGAGTCCATCCTCACCTCCTCCATCACCATCTGGTACGCTGCTGCCACTGCCAAGGACAAGAGCAGGCTGCAGCGTATCATCCGCACTGCTGAGAAGGTGACTGGCTGCAATCTGCCTACCCTCGAGGACCTGCACACCTCAAGGACCCTGAGGCGAGCAAGGAAGATTGTGGCCGACTCCTCCCACCCTGGACACTCCCTGTTTCAGGTCACTCCCCTCCGGCAGAAGGCTGCGGTCCATCAGGACCAATACCTCACGCCACAAAAACAGTTTCTTCCCTTCCGCTGTTGGCCTCTTCAACAAGGCCAAGGGTCCACACTGACTCTGATGACTTCCTGCTTAAAACACACTGCATTTTGCACTGCATTACAAAATGGTATCTTGTACATTTGTATTTTTTGTAATATTTGTATTTTTATATTGTAAATTACGGCAACTTATATTTTATCTTATTGTATATTTTATTTAATTCTAATTCCACTTAGTACTGCTAGTTTATTTGTTTGTTTGTTTATTCGCATTTATACAATGATTAAAACAATATAAAGATAAAAAATACATTTCAAAAAACATGCAGCCCCACCCCAACAACTTAATAGTCAATATTATACATTAATCAAACTAAACAACATTTTCCAAGATGAACAAATGAAATAAGTAAAAATGTTAACATAAATCATCTATATGAATTATAAATTAATTTCACAGATTTCAGATCTTATGAACAAGTTAGATTATGGGTTTGATATGAGATATTGGTTTCAATGAACAGAATGAAATGGTCTAACTTAAAGAAAGACAGAAATTGTACAGTCAATGATTACATCCTTACAAATCATAAACAGAGCTCACGCCAATGCCATGTCGAGGAGGAAAGAGCATTAGCCATAGTTACGTTTGATCAGGGTTGATCACTGAGGTTGAGGGCGGTTTGCGCCAAAGGTCCATTTGAAGAATCTGAGGTCAAAGCGCGGCTGCGCTGGGTCATGTGACTGAGTCTGCGGGATCTCAGTGAAGTCGCAATTCGAATTGCGTTTTTGGTTCTTCTGTTGAAACGTCCAGATAGTGACGCGTTCACTATGAAGTTGAATCTCAGGAGAAGCTTGGCGACATCCTTTGGAACGCCGATCCTGATGGCGTTCATGCCATGGTTGGTTTCGCTGGAGTCAGAGATTGATGGTCATCTTAGGGCTTTATACAGTTCACAGTTCGAGGGAGGACCCGTCTGGGGTCAGATGTGGATTGGGGGAAGTTGGGTTCTCAACTTCCCCCTCCTTCCTTCACACCTACCAAAGGTGTGATCTGATATCTGGCTGGTTCATTCGATTGTTCAAATATTGTTCTGGACATCTTGGTAGTTACAAAATATAGTTGAATGATTGTTTTATTATGATAGCTTTGTGTAGATACCAAGAATGACGTGGTTATCTTTCAGGAAGGAGTTGTTACTAGAATCAAGATTTCAGTGAACACAACATTAAAACAAAGTAACAAACATGACACAAATATCCCTCTCATAATTCTCCACCTTGTACTCTTGTGGTAAAGGTGAAGTCTCAAGAACTTTCCTCAAAAGTTCTGATCAAGGTCTGTTCTTTGTTCAAATCGCCGCTGAAACGGATAGCAAAATGGTTGCTGGAGACGTGTTGTCTGAATCAGCCCTTTGAAGCTTGCAAGCTAGCAGGAGGGCTGATTAGGTAGATTGGGGAGGTCCTCCCCCAATTCTATAGTTCCTTTGCATTGGCGTTTGGTGGGTAATCAGCATACTGAGGGTGTCACGAGGGCTGATTAGGTTTGTCTGGTGTGATTGAATCACTTTTCAGGTGTGGCAAGATGTTGGCTCTGTGTGGTCTGCTGACCTCACTACAACAATCTTATGGACAAATAAGGCAATTAGAAATGTATTGATATCAAATACATTCATAACATTTAAATCATGGAACAGAACTGCTGTGTGTGCTGTGAATGAGGCATTTGCTGCAATTCATACAAAGCGCTTTTGTAGAAGGTAAAGAGGTTTGATGGATGTTGTGTACGTGCTAGCCCATATTATATTGCAGTAAGTTAGATAAGGATAAATCAAACTGTAATAAAGAATCATGAATATATTTCGTGATAGCAAGGTTTTGACTTTCCTTATGATGCCAATGTTTTTGGATATTTTTTTACAAACAAAATCAATTTGTTTTTTCCAAGAAGGTTTCTTGTCTATTATTATGCCTAAGAAGCGGGTGTGACTTACCTGATTGATAGCTTTGTCATTAATATAGATCTTAGCTTTTTCTTTGTCATATTTCTTGTTTCTGCCTGCAAAGATAATGAAGTTTGTTTTTTTTACATTGAGGGATAATTTATTTGCCTTGAACCATTGATTTACCTTATACAATTCATTATTCATAGATGTCACTAAAGTGTCAACATTTTTGTGTGAAGTATATTGTAATCTACTGTATCAAATGCTTTGGAAAGGTTTCCTATAGTATATTCGTTATTTTCTAGAGATGTGGTGATTTTATCAACAAGTTGTAAGAGTGCCATGTATGTCGAGTGTTTCTTCCGAAATCCATATTGATGTGTGTATAATATATTATTAACTTCTAGGTGATTCACAATCCGTTTATAAACTACCTTTTCCATGATTTTTGAGAAGGCCGGTAAGATTTATATTGGACGATAATTAGTAAAGACACAGGGATCTCCAGTTTTGTACAGTGGTATAACTTTATCTATCTTTAGGTCTGCTGGCACTATTCCGTTTCTCAGAGAAGTCTTAAAAACATGTTATTGGCTCTAGAATTTCGGGAACAATCTGTCTTAAGAGAAAGGCGCTTATTTCGTCTTGACCAGGGGCTGCGTTTTTGATCTTGAATTTCTATTGAGGTGGGTTCTTCAAAAGAGCTTATAGGTGGGAAAGAGTTTTGAAGGTATGATGCAGGACATCTATTGGATCTATCCGTTTCATCTATTTCTTTTGCCAGAGATGGACCAATGTTCACAAAAAAATCATTGAATTTGTCAACTATAGCTTTTGGATCAGATATCTCTAATTTCCCGTCAATAAATTGATTCGGAAGAACATTAGTTTTATTTATTTTTCTGTTAAGAACTTCATTGATTAGTTTCCAGGTTTTTCGTATGTTTGTGGATGCAGATGTAAATTGGTCTTGGTAATATTTCCTTTTGTAATTGCGAATTAGACTGTTAAAACTATTTCTGTACGATTTGTATCTATGTAATGTTATTGGTGTAGGATTCTTTAAATATTTCTTGTATAGTCTATTTTTCATTTTGGAGGATTTTCGCAGACCTGTTGTGAACCAAGGCTTGTTTATGCCTAGGTTTCGCTTTGCTGATGTAGTCGAGAGTGGGAAACATGTATCAAAATGTGAATTGAAAATTTGCATGAAATTACAATAAACAGTGTTCACATTCGTGTTGTCATACACACCTTCCCATGTTTCGTCTGACAAAACATGTTTAAATCTGTCAATATTTTTCCTATTTAATCTTCTGCACTTGTATTTCTCACATTCAATTTTCTGGCCTCTATTACATGCATATTTTATAATGTGGAATATTGGGAGGTGATCCGATATATCTGTAACAAGGAGACCCGATATGCATGGGTTCGTTAAGGAGTTAGTCAATATATTATCTCTCAATGTTGCTGATGTGTTTGTTATTCATGACGGTTTGGTGATGGTTGGGTAATAACTACACAAATACAATATATTTAGGAAGTCTGCAGTTAATGGGTGATTTTCATTTTTAAAAGATCAAGATTGAAATCACCGGTCAAATAACAGTTTTTGCCTTCCTTATCGATAGCATCTAAGGTTAGGGTAAGGTGACTTATGAATGTTTTTGTATCCGAATTTGGGGGTCGATATATACAGCCTATTATAAAAGCTTTTTCCATTGTTGAGGAAGATGCAGGGATTTCTATAAAGATTGATTCAAATGTTCCGTCTTCTGCTTGTACGACAAGATCTTTACGTTCTATGACTTGCATGCTTTCGTGTATTAAAATAGACACTCCCCCACCCATTCTTGTTGATCTACAACTATGTACAGAAACGTATTTAGGTATATCATACAAATGTGAGGTAGACTCTTGTAGCCATGTCTCAGTGAGACCAATAATTTCAAACTCATGGTGGAGAGTGGACAGGTAATGTATGAAGTGGTTGTGGTTATGGGGAAGGCTGCTAATATTGAGATGCAGAATTGAAAATGTATTCTGGGATAGCGTATTACACAAAGTGTTAAACGATTTTTCTGTGTAGTATTGACACGAATTGTCTATGGAGTTTCTTTAGAGATTTACATCAGGGTCCCAGTAATCTGTATAGTGAGTTTTCACCATGTTCATTATTTAAGAAGAAAGGATCAAAAATTAAATCGTCATTATCAAAAATGTTTATACACGTACCTGTAGTTTGGATTCCTTGTTTTTTTATATCAGTAGTAGAAGTCATAAGTAAAACAAGTGTACAACAAATATAGCAACACTATCAGGAAGATCATCGTCTTTAATTTGACTCAGGATTTTGTTTTTCCCGGATGACCAGTCGATCGTAGCTGATCACAGCATATTCTCCTCGTTGTCTGGCCGCCCTCATCTGTGGCAACAACTCTGCCCGTCGCTTGCATACTTGTTCCGAGAAATCCTCGTTTTTGTAGATGTTCGTATTCTTGAGGTTGGATCGGGCTCTGTTTAGGATCAATTGCTTGTCCTTGTATCGAAGCAGCTTGACTACGACTTGGCTTGGGCGAGGGGAGTCATTTCTGAAGGGACCAATCCGATGCGCTCTTTCTATTTCGATTGATTTCGAGTCTAGCTGTAGATTTTTCGTCAAAATGTTGCGTACTTTAACTTCTGTTTCGGCCCATGTTTCCTTGTTGTCGTCCTCTAGGCCGTCTATGACGACGTTGTTTCTTCTGCTCTGGTTCTCTAGGTCGTCCATCTTTTTTTCCATATCCGGCATTTGTTGAGACTTGGGATCCTTCACTTGTTCTTCCATAGTGGCCTTCAAGTTGGTTACCTCTGAGTTAACTTCCTTTAGTTTGGTTTTCAGTGTGTCAACTTCATGCTGTGAGAACTGTAGTGAGGATTTCAGTTCCTGTACTTCTCTAACTAGATTGTCGA
>CM042862.1:15217679-15253530 GCA_023658055.1 Thaleichthys pacificus
GGGGAAGAAAATGACAATGAAACCAAGTAAAATTGTTTACAAAGATAATGGACATTTATTAAAGATGTACATACATATTTCTCTTATAAGAGAAAAACAATAAGATGAATACAATAATAAATAAAATAATCAAAAAATAAATCAGTGAAGTACACAACAAAGTTCAGGAGCAAAGGGTTTTGATTCAAAGATCTTTCACAAGACTAATCACAAGAGATTCTAGCTTATCAATTTGTTAAAGAGTGAGAGGAAAGTAATCGAAGTCAGGTAGCAGTCTTATTTAATAAGTTTAGGTCTAAGATTACTTAGAGCACATCAGACGGTCAATATGTCACTGGAGGAACAAGGGTCAGAGAGAGCGTGTTTTTCAGAATTCTAAAAATCTTGATCCGTTCAATAGCTTGCTCCACATGAATACGCAATGCTCAAAGTTGGCGGGCCCTCTCAACATCACGCCCAGGTAGCTGCTTTCTCCCCTTCAAGAATGGAGGCATGACCAGTGTGGCACCAAGTCTTGCCAGGTTGTCACCTATCAGAAAACCTCTATCTGCCATCACCTGATTGCCTGGATTAATATTAATGTAAAAGCCAGATTTACCACTGATCTCTTTATCTGATATCCTCCCTCCCCACATTTTGTAAATAAATGATGATGAGCCATAGGGCGTGATACCTATTAGATCCTTAGGATTATTATGGTGTTTATAATTCGACCAGGTCTTGGCTCTAGCCCTGAGATTGAGTGGCCTGTCAATGAAAAACTCTGTGCAGTCAATGATAACTACGCACTTCTTGAACTTCTGTGGCATGTTTTTCCGAAGAACCTCTGCAGATGGCCAGGGGATTACAATTTGGAGACGCTTTGCACTTTGATAACATTTGAAACACATGCAGAGGACACACCAAACCGGAAACAAAGGTCTAAATGGGCAAGTCTGTGTCGGAGCTTCATCAAAGGTAAAATAAGTTGATTCCCGTTTGAGATAACCTCCTTTCTGAAATAAGCGGTGCAATTAAGTTAAAATCCAAATAAACGCAGCAAAAGATGGCAGTCCAAAATAAAATTTAAATAATTTCTGTTTGCGCTTAATTTGACTAGCTGCATCATTCTCTGTGACAATGAATGACAATTAATTTTCTGAAGAGATGGACAATTTTGACAGCTTGGTTTGTAAGAGTCTCTCTCTAAACGCAACTTATTTACATTTACATTTATGCATTTAGCAGACGCTTTTATCCAAAGCAACTTCCAAGAGAGAGCTTTACAAAAAGAGCATAGGTCACTGATCATAACAACGAGATAGCCCCAAACATTGCGAGCAGCCAAAACATGAAGCATACATTGTGAAAAACCAAATAAGTGCCAAAGGGAAGAACCATAAGAGCATGCAGTTAAAAAGGTCTTAAATTTGACTTACTGAAACCTGCAGAAACCCTGACATAGAACCTACATTGCTACATCACGGGTGTACAGTGCGATTTACTACATTTGTGGAATTGCTTTTACATTTGTGTAACGCGATTTACGTGTGAAAACTATTTTACATTTGTGGAATGTGTTTTACATTTGGGGATCGCGTTTTACATTTGTGGATCGTCATACGCATTCGCAATACTTTTGGCCCCGTTTTGACTCTAGCGTCTAGTGATGTGTCGTTCGTGAACGATTCGTTCATTTTGAACGAATCCTTACAAGGACTCGGGAGTAACGAGTCCTCTCAAAGAGTGATTCGTTCATTTTCTCGTGGCCGCGCATCGGGACTGTTGCATAGGTTCGTCCAAGTAAACAGAAATGATTCGTTCATTTCCCGACTCGGTCTTCGGGTACGAGTCTTTGGATAATTTTTCACGTGACCTGCATAGGCTCTGTACTGGTAGCTAGAGGAAACAAACGATTCGTTCATTTCCCGACTCGGTCTTTCTACGAGTCTTTGGATAATTTTTCACGTGACCTGCATAGGCTCTGTACTGGTAGCTAGAGGAAATAAACGATTCGTTCATTTCCCGACTCTGTCTTTCTACGAGTCTTTGGATCATTTTTCACGTGACCTGCATAGGCTCTGTACTGGTAGCTAGAGGAAACAAACGATTCGTTCATTTCCCGACTCGGTCTTTCTACGAGTCTTTGGATCATTTTTCACGTGACCTGCATAGGCTCTGTACTGGTAGCTAGAGGAAACAAACGATTCGTTCATTTCCCGACTCGGTCTTTCTACGAGTCTTTGGATCCTTTTTTCACGTGACCCGCATTGTATTTTTTAGTAGAGGAAACAGTTTCCTCATTCCCTTTCGCGTGGCCGCTGTTTTAGTAAGACGTGAATGATAGTCGCTCAAGTCATCATACTGACTGGTTTTGTTATTTTCACTTTACATTTACACTTACAGTTTAGTGCAGTGTAATTGTTTGCCGTGATAATTAAATGCTAGTGTGATAATAAATGACCAAATCATACAAACTGTCATGATACATTATTTTAATGCAGGAATTTCTTTTAAAATAGTATCTGCTGGTGCACATGTCATGCACTAACCTACATGAGAATATGATACGTGTTTGCAGTGGACGGATAGGTTTTGCATTTGCGGAACATGTTTTACATTTGTGGAACACGTTTTACATTTGTGGAACACGTTTTACATTTGTGGAACACGTTTTACATTTTTGGATCATCCTACACGCATTTGCAATACTTTTGGCCCCGTTTTTAGCCCATAACAATGCGCAGTTTATTGGACAAACACATAGTGTAGGCTACTTTTGGTGGACAAACTTTGTTGACTCATCTCTTAAAATCGCCTTTTATTTTTGAGTTTTGACAATATCCGTGATCTTAGTTTCCTACTCTTAATTCTGAATGAGAGCTTATTGATTTTAAATGCTCCGGAAATGAAGTGTTGCTCGACTAGCCTATATTAAGGTGATGTAATTTGTAAGTGTGATTCTGTATGGATTCTCGAGCCATAGTGTCATATTGATGGTATTATGAGGTGTATTAATTTAGGTAGGACTAAGTATGACGTCACTGAAGGCCTAGGCATGAAATGCATGGCCTGCCACTGCTCAAAGGTAAGCACTTCCCTTATGACACTATACCTGGAAACTGGCAATTTCTCTTGATGGAAATGCACTCTGAATAACAGCTTCAGTACATAAAAAAAGTACATGTTGTTGCTATTTTTAGTCTCAGTAGCAAGACCTTAGACAAAAAGTAAACAGTATTGCATGATTGTAATAATGTTTCAGGGATTTATTTTTCACGTCATAATTCTTGTGACTCACTAATATCTCATGAATCTTTATTGTCGTCCATGTAATAGAGTTAGGGTTAATTATCTAAGAATTCTGTATTCTTTTTTTTCAAACATGTTTATTATAGATTGTGAATTTAGAAAAATATGTTCAATTTAAAAATTACATGACAGTTATTGTCAATTTAAAATAAAACACTTACACCATTGCCAACACCATCATTACAGCCCACTGTTTGAGTAGGTCTAGAAGACCACAAACAGGTGGTTTACATCAAAGTCTTAGGCGAGGGTCAACATCACAGGTGCATGGAGACCACAAGACAATATACCATTTGCTTCTCTTGATGGGGTCTACAGATCCCTATGCAGAAGCTGGTCATCAAAACAGTAACAGCATGTTTCTCTGCTAAATGGAGTTCACATTACTGCTGTCTGCTCATCTCGCTTTGTCGCCAACGCGGCCATGATCGATTGCCAGTATTATCCATCCAGTTTGCCCTGGAAAAGAAAAAGGGGTTTAGACGGTTACTTTTAATCATGTTACTAGGTTTTATACTTGGTTTACCATGCATTGAGAGTATCCTAAACAAGCTGCCTGTCAGTCATCTCTGAGAAGTTTCAGTTCACATGAACCAGATCAATTGGAATAAAACACTTTACTGCATCAGTATAAAACATATACAACAACATATACAACAACATATAAAAACATATACACATATATACGAACACAAACATTTGATAATTAAAATGTGTCATGTAGCTAAAGGTTTGGGAATAGGCTGTTTAAGACAAACAACTATTTACTTTATAAAGATCAGCCTACAATTACCTCCACAGCCTCACTCTTTCGCATTCTTTTCTGCGTTCTGCAGCTTCTCTGTGATCTTGCGCTCGTGTCCTCCGGGGTTGTGTCTATTGGTATTGTCACTGGCTTCTTTCTTCGTCCTCCCCTTGCGCGCAGCTCCACCTATGAATAAACAATGATGAACGAACCAATGTCTAACAAACTAAAATATACTTATGCCACACCAGAGTGTTACACAAGCAATCAGTCACCAAGTGTCTGTGCGGCACGTTGAGGTGTTGGGAAACCCAAATGTTTTACCCTCTAACAGACAAAAATGAACACGGACACTGAACACTGCCGTGGTCTGGAATTATATTAGCTACCTGTGTATTTGTCTGTCAGGTTGTAATACTCATATTCGTCGTAGTAACGATCTTCAAACGTAGTTGGCTCAATGTTTTTTGCATCCACAAAGCTCATGGTGGTTCTTACAAGATACAACAACTTTAAAATACTTCAAATAATGTTCCACAATTGATCAAGGAAGTAACTGAAACTTCTTCTGTTCACTCACGGAGTAGGCTACGTGTTTTTCCGAAAATGTCAGTCTGCTTTTTATAGTTGTTACTCCGCCTCTCACTCCTCTGATGAGTCCTTGACCTAAAAGTAGGCTACTGTAAATATTGCATCACAATTTGTAAATATTTGATGTACTGGCAATGCCAACTAGATAATAAAAGTCACTCTAGTTGTAAGTCGCACGTGGCTTGTTTGTGTATTTGTGTCCTTTGTGTCACATTTGTGTTCCGTTTCCTTTTCCTAATGAAAGTTTATGGAAACAGAAGTAGACTGGCTTTTGTCTGGTCCATGCACACTCTTATATTCTTACTGTAGCAGCCTATTGTTGTTGTCTTTTATATATCTAATACATTTATATGGAATGTTATACAGAAACAGACATAGGTGCTGTTTTGGTTCGCATGTTCAATTTGTTGTTCGAAATTATTGTTCTGTTGTCATTTATCCTTCTTTTTGGAATGTGTGACAGCTCGAGCTGAAACTACATTTCTTGATATTAGGCTATTGTTCAGTCTAAACATTTTAAACATTTACACATTTCAACAGTTTAAACATTTTAAACTGTTGACCACTAAAGCAACAAAATTTATTTTAGCATGTAATACAAAAAATTGTGTATTTGCCGGATACAATTATGAACATAGGCTATTTATTTTTAAACAATTCCATTATTAAGGTAGATCGGTGCCATGAAAACTCCACCCCCCCACCCCACCCCCGCCCGCCACACTACCTTGGACCTTAGATTAGATTATAGATGTTTTCTATCAGCTGATTTATATCAGCACCTGTGGTTCATAGAAAACGTATCACTGTGTTATCTGACCCACTTCATCCCCCCTGTTCTTTCAGATTTGACCTTTATCAGATTTGTCAGTGCTCCCTACATTTACATTTATGCATTTAGCAGACGCTTTTATCCAAAGCGACTTCCACGAGAGAGCTTTACAAAAGTGCATAGGTCACTGTGATCATAACAACGAGATAGCCCCAACATTGCGAGCAACCAAAACATGAAGCATACATTGTGAAAAAACAAATAAGTGCCAAAGGGAAGAACCATAAGAGCATGCAGTTAAACAAGTCACAATTAAACAACATGAAACTCAAAAAGTGCAAGAGTGTACCTGTAGAAAAACAATCAACAGTCAAATATTTCACAGTGAGTAAAATTATTTAAATCCGTTACAACTAACCAACAAGAGCAACAAGTCTCTCAATAAGAGTCATTGTGATCCTGGAGGAAACTAACATCATCCCTGCTGAGTGTATGTGAATTATAAAACATGTCTGATAATGGTACCATGCATGCGTTGAAAAGTGAGTGGCTAGAGAGCATTGATAATGGTTTCTGAATTAAATAACTTGTTGCTGACATTACTGACATTTAGTGACTGGGAAGTGACTAGAAATGAGTTATTTCCTATTTTTGATCTATTGTGGATTATTTTAACCATGCTGTAGTACTATTACACTGGTAAATTCAGAAGCTCAAGATGGAAGTGTTTCCTACTTTGGGAAGTATGGAATTTTCCACAGAATTATATTTTGTTACATTACCTCATTGTTTGTGAGCATTGCAGGAAACTGGCAGTCATAGTTGAGAAAAGAAAAAGCTGTTGGCATACTTCCGTCACCACCCTTTATAAATGTAACTATAAAACTAGCCATTAAGTTTAGTCAGTGCAAAAATTGAAGACCTGCCATATGTGCAATATACTTTTCTTATCTTTTTGTCACCCACTACATTTGTTTGCACTTTTTTCTGCACTGTCCCTTTTTTGCCCCAATAATTATCTTGCTTTTCTCATTTGTAACTTAAATCCTTTTCTAATTGATTCCTTTTATGTAACTTCAGAACTTTGCCTTTAGTTTCTCCTCCTTTTGCATTTTGGACAGACTTTGTCATGTACTCTATTTATGTGAGGAGCTCTGTACAGTACATATTTGCTTAAGTACAAACTTGCCCATTTAAGCTCCTGCCAATGTGCTAAAGTTGCCTGTAGATACTTCACACAGTTTGGCTTTCAGGATGAGCCCGTACTTATCTGTGTCTGTCTATCATCCACTTGGTGACTTGTTTCTCTCCATATCATGCTTGAATATTAACTTTCCATTATCACCTCCCCACCCTTTGCTCCTTCACCCCTCCCAGACACATATCCATGTAGTCTCAACACACCAAACAAAATGACTAGATCAAGATATTTGCTTTCAGAGCAATACATTTCCTATTGTTTGGTGACTATGTTCTTCAACACAGTTGTTGAGCCGTTGAGGGTTATTGTACTGGAGCCCAATCCCTCTGCATTTAGCACAAATGTCGATCATTCTTGCTCCTTTTTTCAGAATTCTGCTGACTGCATATTTGGCCATTTCTTTGAGTAAGCATGTGCTTACTCAAAGAAATGGCCTTAGCATTGGGCATAAATTATCAAATATAATGTAAGCTGTGTATCTGTTTTAAAAATTGATTTATAAAATGCAGTAAGGAACAGGCTTGAAAAATAAGTATGTTTCAATTAAAAATGATAATGTTTGCTTATTTGGAGGAATGGACCGATACTTTATCACTGTAGTCTTTACATCAGGCTTTGAAAATGCGTATTGACATAGCTTGTTATAGGACGGTTCTGTTTGTCCCCGGTGATGATCTGTACTACTAGGCATTGAGAATCGAAATGAACGCTAACAGGCTAAATAGCTAAGAACCAAAAACGTGAGACGACGGAATAATAGGAATCGTGTACGGTAGCTATACAAATTCCCCAGTCCGTTTTTGAGTAGTATTGTT
The DNA here is from genome assembly GCA_023658055.1 of Thaleichthys pacificus. Taxonomy (NCBI): domain Eukaryota; kingdom Metazoa; phylum Chordata; class Actinopteri; order Osmeriformes; family Osmeridae; genus Thaleichthys; species Thaleichthys pacificus. The sequence goes on from CM042862.1 coordinate 15,225,095, forward strand.
TTTCACATCCAACCACTGTTAGTTAAACTGAAACCACATATCATACTGAACAGAATGCATTATAGTCTAGCTAGTTGTTGCTATAGTACAGTAGTATAGTAGTAGACTAAAGTAGTTGAGTTAGAGCTTTAGAGCTAGCCTAGCTAGCACAGGCTAGCTAGGCTAGAAAATTACACACAACATGTCTACCGTTCTAGTAACATTTATCATTCGCATACAGGACTGATATGACTTTCAGCACTGTTAACTAGTTATCAGCAAGCTCGCTTAATAGTTATATTTGAATCAGTTGATACAGTTGCTGCTTATTCTACTATAGGCTGTCTATAAATGAAAATGACAGCTCTTATCGCGTTGTGTTAAAGCCTACTGTAGTACTAGAAACCAACGTTATTTCTGAAATGTGCTGTAAAAGCGTTTTGCTTCTCATCCACAGGCAGCATGTCGGCAGATACTAAAATCGCTGAGCTTTTAACGGAGCTGCATCAACTTATTAAGCAGACACAGGTGAGCCGAACGCACAAGTGATCTTCTCGCTACCGCCTAGGAGTAGGAGACCAGCGGGTTACTGGGGGAACCCCTTACAGTCAGAAACACTTGCTGTGACTTAAGTTATTTGCACACTGCCCAGACAATGCCCAACTAGCCCCAACATTCTAAGTTGGCAGTTGTTGGCAGTTCCACACTGCCCAGACAGTAACAGACAATACGCTTTTGTTGCTTGTTTTGCTTATCTTGCTCATTTCCGTTTTAGCCTTATTTGACATGGATGAAGTGGAGGGCTTGTTATGTTCTAAGTCCAGGGGTCCCCAAACTTTTTGTTTGGGGAGCATGTAGTTAAACAAGTTACAATTAAACAACATGAACTTCAAAAGTGCAAGGGTGTACCTGTAGGAAAGCAAGCAACTATAATATAATTCAAAGCGAGTACAAGAAGTTAAATCAGTTACAACTAACCAACAAGAGCAACAAGTCCCTCAATAAGAGTCATTGTTTTCCTGGAGGAAACTAACATCAGGTCCAGCAAATCATTCCTAAGTACCGTTGTACTCCCGGAATATATATATATGAAAAAGGGAGGCATTGTCTGATTATTAATATCGTAATTACCTTTTTCATATTCATTGCTATTGAAATCAAAACATTTACTTGCTTATGCATATCAATTAGTGTAAACTTTTTTCAAAATATATATATTTTTTATAATAAATTTAAAAAAAGTCTCTGGCATTGTTCTGAGGGCCGGTCCAAATGTGTTGGCGGGCCGTATTCGGCCCGCGGGCCGTAGTTTGGGGACCCCTGTTCTAAGTAGTTATGGTCTACCATGTCTTTTTTAAAGCTTATTGATAAATGATCCTAAAGAGAATATGATGGCCTAATCTATTTATCCTGCCTAGTGGTTAATATAATACACAAGCCTACAGTTTACATGAAGATCATGTCATCTTTAAATTTCCTATCAGTAGCCTACACGGTGAATACAGGTTAAGTGGGAATAAGCCTTTGTCCCACTGTACCCTTTGTGACAATGGGTAAAGTTGGACACTTAAGATCTTCGTATGCGTTTTTTCGTAATCATCAGCCTAAAAATTCGGTGGCTATGAATTGTCAAAAAACCTCTCAAAATGCTGGCTATGGATGCGAAAAACGCAGAAAATCAAACCCGATCCGAACTTTTTTGACGGACGAAAGTTTCGGAGGAAGTGTGTAAGTGTGATTGACATAACGTGAGGTTGTATTTATTTTTTAACGTGCGAACATTTCGGACACGAATTTCGGACTCAGTGTGCAAAGACCTTTAAGCTTGATCTATGTCTTAATGTGTAAATACTTAAATGATCAAAACTCATTGGTTTAGGGTTTGTAGTTACCACATATACACTGCCTGGCCAAAAAAAAAGTCACACACTAATATTTTGTTGGACCACCTTTAGCTTTGATTACGGCACGCATTCATTCAATGTCACAACATTTATTTCTGTCCAGAGCTTCATTAATTTTTCGCCAAGATCTTGTATTGATTATGGTGGAGTCGGACCACTGCGCAAAGTCTTGTCCAGCACATCCAAAAGATTCTCAATGGGCCAAGGTCTGGACTCTGTGGTGGCCAATCCATGTGGGAAAATTATGTCTCATGCTCCCTGAACCACTCTCACAATTTGAGCCTGATGAATCCTGGCATTGTCATCTTGGAATATGCCCGTGACATCAGGGAAGAAAAAATCCATTGATGGAATAACCCGGTCATTCAGTATATTCAGGTAGTCAGCTGACCTCATTCTTTGGGTGCATAACGTTGCTGAACCTGACCAACTGCAGCAACCCCAGATCATAGCACTTCCCCCACAGGCTTGTATGGTAGGCACAAGGCATGATGGGTGCATCACTTCAGCCGCCTCTCTTCTTACCCTGATGTGCCCATCACTCTGGAACAGGGTAAATCTGGACTCATCAGACCACATGACCTTCTTCCATTGCTCCAGAGTCCAATCCGTTAGACAGTTCTTATCCCAATTTTAGTAGTTTCAGCAATCTCCTTAGATGTTTTCTTTGCTTGATGCATGACAATAATTTGACCCTTCTGAAAGAGATTAACATATTTTCCACGACCACAGGATGTGTCCTTCGACATGGTTGTTAAAGAAATGAGAAGCTTCTCACTGCATCAGTTAGCAGTGTTTCCCACACAGACTAATTCGTGGCGGTGCGCCACAGAATCAACACTGGCCGCCACATATTGCGTTTCGTTATTCTTTAAAAAAAAAAATGTTTACGCTATTTAAAACACGCAGCGTATTCGTTCAGCTGCATTTCCTTTCCCTGCTCTCCCTCTGTCTCTCGGTCACTCACGCGTCTCTCTCACATACAGACACACAGTCACAATGTCAGCACACGTTAGCAACGACGCATAGATACGCCGTTCTAGACAGACAGCGATATCAGCGAGCACTCAGCATTAGTACCATAGCTAAAAGTCTAGGAAAGTTGAGGTTACTTTTCGCTAGGTACCTATGAACCAGTGGCGATTTCTTTAAGACTGCAAGGGAAGCTCAGCGTCCCCTAAAATGTCAAAAAATTAATGGTCAAATATTTACTATTGTGTTAACATTTTAAATGCGTTAGAACACGTTCATATCGAAGACGAGTTCTTTCAGAATCAGCTACATATATTAGCAGGTCGACTGATTTCCTTCTCATACATTCCCGTAGCGTCACAGTGCATTTCCCTGTTGAAGCTCAGCTTCCATGGACTTCAATGGGGCTGCTTTTAACAGTTTTTTTCAGTGCTTCGAAACTATACGGTCATTGGATGAATGCTGAGATTATGTCCTCGGACGCTCGGCATCTCTGGGGGTGAGGAGTGGGCTGGCCTGGACGCTGGGCTTCCGCGTGATGATTGGAGGGTCTGTCGAAAGACTGCATCTCCTTTTTATTGACAGTAATTTTGTACTACAAAAAGTCACCGAAGCTATTCAAGCTCAGTCCCATCGTGGATTTTGCAACTGTAGTTGAAAGACAAACTGCAGCAACCTATTTCTTGGTATTTGCTTGGCGAAATTGCTAACCAATTTTCATCATACATTTCATACAATTATACACCACGTTCCTTGTTTCAGTTTAACCAAATTTCCACATTTCCTCCTTGATTAATATTGTTTTGTTAGATCGTTCGTTCATTCATTTAGTAGGCTAGGCTAGTGTCGTAGGGGTGAACTAGCCAAATAAATAAAACAATGAAAATGAGCTTCCCCTCTTTGAAAGACCAGCAGCCGCCACTGTTATGAACATGTCTTAATCTGCTAGACGAGGGTTCCTCTTTGTTCTTTTGGTGAGCAATCTCACATGCCCTACTTACCAGCGTCATGGAGCCAACCAGCTAAATAGTTATTTAGCACTAGCGTTGCTACCTGCATATACCAGCTCCGTTTTTCTCCTAGATTCCGACCTAGCCCCGGTAAATTGTAGAGCTAGCTAACTACTACACTTCTGTAGTAGTGCAGTAACTAGCCTACTACACCCTACAATTTCCCCAGAAATATTTTTCAGGCTTCAACCAGTGCTGCTCAAGCAGAAAGACAGGGCCAGGGAGAGAAAGAGATAGATTCGTTAGACATTGAGAAAGAAAGAGTAGGAGAGGAGGCGGCTCTCTCACAACATGCTGCTGTGAGAGAGCCAGCTGAAGCAACAGGTGAGGTGGACAAACGGATGTAGAAACAGGCAGGTAAGAAAGCAGGTCTCAGGATAAGGGAACTTATTTCTATTCCGTTTCTGGCAGATAGGACTTGAATGGGGTGTGAATTTTGTATAGGGTGTTAAATGTGTGTATTTTGGGTTGGCCATGTGATTCATTTTTGATTAATATTATTTAATATAATACATTTCTGTGTAACAAATTATTAACTAAGGAATTATTTTGAGGCTCTTACCTATTTGCTTAGTTCAATCCAGGTGGTGATTTTTTTTTTGTTGGCCAGGCAGTGTATTTTGGTAAGAAGTGTAGCAGGAAATCTTGATGTATTTAAAATAATTGGGTGTGCTTTGCCTTCGGCAAGGGCACAACCTTTGTTCTCTCACATATATATATATATATATTTTTTTTTTTGCCCCCCTAAGCATCAGTCAATATTTGGACTACATAGACAACCTAGGTGTTGTAGGTAGGAGGATTGTAAGGCCGGAGACGCTTGGTGTTTGTCCCCGGCTTGGGAAACACGATTCAATTCTGGTTAGATGTTCAGGGAGATAATTGACTCGTTAATATCTGACTCCAATTTTAGAAATGTGCACAAGTGCGTTACCTGTAACCTTGAGCGCTAAACAGTTAATGACATGAAACTCTGGCGTACGTAAAAATCGTCTGCTTGATCAGAGCATCGACCCTAAAGTATGCGTGTTCACTAATCAGTCGTTTATCATTACTATAATATGGATTTAACCATAGTAGACCTAGTATGTAAACCAATCACTCAGAGGCTCTGGTAAATTCCTTCGGAGCGTGGAGATCCACTGTAAGTAACTCAGAGGCCTTAGGTTAAAACCTACTTCAAAAGTCTATGTTTATAATCAGTATTAGGCGCATCAACCAGACTAGATCAAAGTTTTCACCGCCGTAGCGTGATAGATACATTTCAAGGAGAACAAGTAACTTAAAATGCACAATAATAGTTTATTATCTAAATAGTAAGATAATCAATACAATGATAATGAAATATCATCAAATACAAAACATACCTTCAGAGCAATGGTTAACAAAGGTATTCACAATGAAGACTAGGCACCTAACGCACCGGAGCTGTATCGTAAACAGAACTCAAAGTGATTGGTAAAAACTTCTTCCTATATACACCCAAACCTGACTAAAATGGGGACACCGGCCATATGACTGAAAAGTTGTCTAACGCATACAAATTCAAATTGGATCATTAATCAAGGCTGCAGTAGACCAAGTGGTGCCCTTGCAAGACAAGGGAACATGTTTAACACATGTTGGTCTGCTGCAAGCACAAATTCTGTAAACCCTGTAAATGTACATGTTACAGCAATACAATTATTTCTAGAAGGTAATACATAAAATAAGAAACAAAATCATATAAAACATGACATTAAAAGCTGTTTAGAACAATATTCGTACCAGGGTAAATTCTACATCAAAAATCAGAAGGAGGGCAGTGTTTTAAAGATATGGCGATTGCGAAGACAGCCAGCGGGTCAGCATAGTTTTGTGATTTGTGTAAAACTTGGAATTTGAGTGAGACCGCGTCTTGTTTTGACGTTAGCCTCAGAGTCAGATCTCGCTTGCCCACTGGCAGTGTGTAGGCTACTGTCATAGACGTTCTCTGCTACTGTCTTCTATGTCACAGCTATGGCTAAACTTTATTATGTCAAAAGAAACGTTCTCATTTCCAGCGCTTTCAAACAATCAGTGAAGTGTGGCTAGCAACAGCAGCTAGCTTGCCTCTAGCAAACTTCTTTTGAATTAGCCATGTCCCCCTAAATTAATGTCAAAATTATTTACGTTTTGGGGGGCATATTTTCAGTTAGCAGACGGTACTGTTTGAATCGCAATTCCATCTGAAATACTGCCAGTGACAACGTTGTTACAAGTAGCTTGTTTCAAAGGGTGTTCTATGAAATATGCAATATGAGTAGGCTAAATGCTTGAAAATATCACTAGAAGGGAAAACGGACCCATCTGTAACCGACGCAAGCAAGCACACCCTACAATTTCCCCAGAAATTGTACCCTCTCTAGTTGGGTGAACCTTTGTTCTCTCACATATATATTTCTTTTTGTTTCTTTTTGCCCCCCTAAGCATCGGTCAATATTTGGACTACATAGACAACGTAGGTGTCAAAAGTTTCGTCTTGGAAGCGATTGAGTTGCTTGTATTTTTATTTACGTTCCGTTGCATGGTTTAAGTTTAAATTACGTTTTTGTGGCAAAAAAGTGCCTTATGTCAACAAAGGGTACTCAGTGCTAGCCTACGTCACAACGTCGGCACACGTTAGCAACGACACATTAGATACAACGTGCATAGAGACTGTTGCACAGCAAGTATCGTATCGTGCCGTGGTGTACTAGCAGCATTATACATTTAAGCAATTCAAGACTTGCATGTACAGTAAGTAATGTAATATTAAAGAATGTATTTAAACTCAAGCTTGTGTGGTGCGTCGCTGTCTTCAATGCCACAGCCTAAACTTTACGTCAAAAGAAACGTTTTTAATTTCCGTCGCATTCAAACAATCCCCTCAGTGAAGTTTGGCTAGCAACAGCAGCTAGGCTACAGTAGTTTGCTCGTAGCACAATTCAGCTTCTCCAGGCAGGGCTCTAGACTGAGACCAAAACGTCGCTTTTGGCTTTGTTACTGACAATGATCGCTCCCAGCAAACTTTTTTTGAATTGGCCATTCCCCCTAAATAAATATCAAGCTTATTTACGTGTTTGGGTCATATTTTCAGTCAGCAGATGGTACTAGTACTGTTTGAATCGCGATTCCATCTGAAAAATACTGCCGGTGACAACGTGGTTAGAATAGCTTGTTTGAAAGGGGGTTCAGCTTGTTTATTAAATGGACCCATCTGCAACCGACGCAAGCAAGCACACCCTACAATTTCCCCAGAAATTGTAACCTCTCTAGTTGTATATGTTTTTATTGATTGTTTATCAGTTAACCTATTGGTAAAGTGGGACAGGGTGTTACTGGTAAACTTGGACAGACACTCAAGTCATTTAAAGAGGGTTTATGTCAATTTCTGTTGTGTTTATTATGAATTTACATGTCAACAATGATTGCATTTATTAAGAGTAACTACTTTGGGATAGCTATGATTTATTTTTCAGTATAACAGGGCTCCAGACTGCGACCAAATAGTCGCATTTTGCGACCAGTTTTTGAGACAGTGCGAGCATTTTTTACAAGCACTCGCGCATGTGCGACCAACAAATTTGGAATTTATTGGGTGTGCACAACGTCAGCACATGTTAGCAACGACGCATAGATACGACGTTCTAGTAAGACAGCGATATCAGCGAGCCCTCAGCATTAGTACCGTAGCTAAAACTCTAGGAAAGTTGAGGCTATTTTTCGCTAGGTTCCTACGAACATGTCTTAATCTGCCGGACAAGTGGGTTTCCCTTCGTTCTTTTGGTGAGCAGTTTCACAAGCCCTTCTTACCCTGCGTCATGGAGCCGAGCAACTAAATACTCATTTAGCACTAGCGTTGCTACTGTATCCCTGCCTGTGTTTGCGCTGTTATACTCGGCATGTATCGTGTCGTGGTGTTGGAGGACTGATCGAAAAGCGCATCATACATTCAAGTCATTTAGCTAAAGGCCGATATATGCTTCTGCGTTTTTCGAAAAACGGACACATGGGAACGCCCTCCTCTACGGGGAACGCCCTCTCCGAGCTCTCCGAGAGCCCTCGGAGAGCCCCGGAGAGCTCGACGTGCACCTCCTGAATTTTCTAACTATCCGTCGTAATTTCGGATAGTTACGGATACCCCCTTGGCTGTGATTGGTCAGTATTAAGAACCGCTTGCGTCAGGGGCGGGGTTGCCGTAATAAACAGGACGAACAGAATCATCCTTTGACCGCCATTGCTGTAAGTTTTTACAATTCATATTTCAGCTAAACAGTACATGTAAATCAGCATCTGAATTAAAATGTGACGAGAAATGGGCAGTGTAGTTGCTGAAAATGTGCGTATTTTATTGATGAAACGGCTAATTTGTAAATTTGCCTGCCCATCCGTAAACGGAGACGCAGAAGCATATTTCGGCCTTAAGACTTGCATGTACAGTACTTAATGTCACATTAAATAATGTATTTAAACTCAAGCTTATGTGGTGCGTCGCTGTATATCAGTTGTAAAAATGTCAGTAAAAAACGGACCCATCTGCAACCGACACAAGGAAGGAAGCAAGAGAATGTTGAATAAGTAGAGTGAGTAGAGTGCATTAAAGTAGCATCAGATTTTAAGTGTTCATCAGAAATTAAGTGTTATACTTAATAGTGTTACGCGCACGCCTAGTGGCAGGGTGAGAGGGACGTTAATATTCCTTTCTTGGGAGTAACTTTTAAAGATAACACTTTAGTGGCGTGGCGGCCTTGCACATGGTGGTGATTGGAAAGGGGAGTGGGACTACGCCCTGTGTCCTGATTGGGGCCCAGTTAATCAAGGGGAGGGGTTTATCCCTTTTGAACTCCCGGATGGCGGAAAGATAAGGGGAACGTCAGAGTCTGTTGAAGAGAAAGGGTAACCCTCGATGCCAGTCATGCCGGTAACGCGTTATTTAGTAACGCGTTACTCTAATCTGACCACTTTTTTCAGTAACGAGTAATCTAACGCGTTACTATTTCCAAACCAGTAATCAGATTAAAGTTACTTGTCCAAGTCACTGTGCGTTACTATTTTGTCATTAATAGTCAGATATATATTTGATTTCTTCTTGCGTCTCTGGGAGTTAAGCCTATGCAACAATTAAGTCATGTTTTCAGCACGAGGGTCACGTCAAGCGTATATACATAGACCTACCACTCAGCGACACAAACAACAATGTAGCAGGAGAGAGAGAGATGCGCATTTTCTAGTTGGAAATACTATCGCTATTTTGAGTATTTGTCAGCTAAAGATGGAAATATCAAGGTTCGTTGTACACTCTGTGCTTGTGGCGACAAAGTGCTATCAAGCTACAAAAACACAACGTCAAATTTGAAGAAACATTTCGAGTCGCAGCACTGCACAGTCAAACTTATAGAGCCGGTTGTCAATAGGTGTGTTCGACTTCATGCAGCACCGGCGCCTTGAAGTTGAGAATGCCATTGGCTGCTTCAAGTCAGCCGGGCTGCAGGCGACGCCGGCGCTGCATGAAGTAGAACGCACCTACTTGTATGTTGAGGTGGCGGGGGTGTTGTCGGCGGCTGCTGAATGTAACTAATAAAGTAACTTGTAATCTAACTTAGTTACTTTTAAAATCAAGTAACTTGTAAAGTAACTAAGATACTTTTAAAATCAAGTAATCTGTAACGTAACTAAGTAACTTTTTCAAAGTAACTGTGGCAACACTGCTCGATGCCGACCGGTTGTCTCCGGGGTTTACTGCTTCCTTCCCGCGGTGTTCCTCCACTGTTGCCTCTTTTCACTGCACACGCCGTGCTTTATGTACCGACATATATATAACCTTATCAACTACCAACCGCGACCGTGCTGTTCACCGAACGGAACGGCGGCTTGGGCTGTCCGGAAGACCGGGGTGTTCCCGTTTCTACTTCCACTTGTCACCTGTCTGGGCCGGCCGCTGTTAGCTTTAGCATCGGGTCAGTCGACTACTGTCCCCCCCCCTAGACAACGACGACCGTAACAATAGTGTACTATAACATGCTAGAAAAATCATTTTAAAATACTTAAATTGCATACTTAAATAGACAGTAATGCTATCCCACTTTACCAATATCATGAAAGAATTTGGTTAGCAGAGGTTCAAAGAAGGGTCATGCTTCCTGTGTTTGGTCTTTCATGTTTTTTTCCTCATGAATAGTTTAAGGGAGGCTTCAAGCTTTTCATGAATGTATCACGTTTGATTATATGGCAATGCGTTCATGGCGAGTCCCAAATTCATCAAATGCCCAACCAGAGAAGAGAAGACTCTGAATCACTGCTACACTACAGTCAGTAGAGCCTACAACGCCGTCCCTCGTGCAGTACTGGGTCACTCTGACCATACCATGGTCCATCGGATTCCTGCATACAGGCAGAAATTAAAGCTCTGTGTAAACCTGTTGTGAGGACATCAAAACAGTGGACCAGTGAGGCTATGGAGGATATGCGGGCGTGCTTGGACTGTACTGACTGGGATATGTTGACGACTGCTACCAATAGTCTGGATGAACTCACAGAGGCTGTGACATCATACATCAGCTTCTGTGAGGACTGCTGTATTCCAACACGCACCAGGGTGAACTTCAACAACGACAAGCCCTGGTTCTCAGCAGAGCTCAGAAGGATGAGGTCAGAGAAGGAGGAAGAATTTAGGAGTGGGGATAGAGACAGATTCAAGGAGTCGAAGAACAGGTTTAGCAAGGCGGTGAGAGAGGCTAAACGACTGTATTCAGAGAGACTGAAGCGCCAAACGACTCTGCTTCTGTCTGGAGAGGGCTCAGGCAGATTACCAACTGCAAGCCCAGAGCCCCTCACTCCACTAACGACTCCCGCCTGGCCAACGACCTGAACGAGTTCTACTGTAGATTTGAAAGACAATTGGACAGTCCTGATCGACCCCCTCCCACCCATGTGGCCTCCCCCCTCCCCCCTCTACAGTGACGACTCTCCATTCAGGAGGGTGAAGTTAACAGCCTTTTCAAGAGGCAGAACCCCCGCAAAGCAGCTGGGCCGGACTCTGTCTCTCCTGCCACCCTCAAGCACTGCGCTGACCAGCTGTCTCCTGTGTTTACCAACATCTTTAACACCTCCCTAGAGACATGCCATGTGCCAGCCTGTCTCAAGTCCTCCACCATCATCCCTGTGCCCAAAAAGCTAAGGCCAACAGGACTCAATGACTACAGACCCTGAGCTCTGGTAATGAAGTCTTTTGAGCGCCTTGTGCTGGGACACCTTAAATCCATCACCGACCCTTTCCTGGACCCACTGCAGTTTGCCTACAGAGCCAATCGGTGGATGACGCCGTTAACATGGCCCTCCACTTCACCCTACAGCACCTGGACTCCCCAGCATCGTACGCCAGGATCCTGTTTGTGGATTTCAGCTCTGCCTTCAACACCATCATACCCGCCCCGCTTCAGGACAAGCTCTCCCAGCTGAACGTGCCCGACTCCACCTGCAGGTGGATCACAGACTTCCTGTCTGACAGGAAGCAGTGCCTTAAGCTGGGAACACAAGTCTCTGACTCCCGGTCCATCAGCACTGGATCTCCTCAGGGCTGCGTCCTTTCCCCTCTGCTCTTCTCCCTGTACACCAACAGTTGCACCTCCAGTCATCCGTCTGTCAAACTTCTGAAGTTTGCGGACGACACCACCCTCATTGGGCTCATCTCTGACGGGGACGAGTCTGATTATAGGTGGGAAGCTGACAACCTGGTGACCTGGTGCAGCCAGAACAACTTAGAGCTCAATGCTCTTAAGACAGTGGAGATGGTTGTGGACTTCAGGAAGAATACAGCCCCACTCACCCCCATCACCCTGTGCGACTCCCCAGTCAACACTGTGGAGTCCTTCCGCTTCCTGGGCACCATCCTCTCCCAGGACCTCAAGTGGGAACTGAACATCAGCTCCCTCACCAAGAAAGCACAACAGAGGATGTACTTCCTACGGCAGCTGAAGAAATTCAACCTGCCAAAGACAATGATGGTGCACTTCTACACAGCCATCATTGAGTCCATCCTCAACTCTTCCATCACCATCTGGTACGCTGCTGCCACTGCCAAGGACAAGAGCAGACTGCAGCGTATCATCCGCACTGCTGAGAAGGTGATTGGCTGCAATCTGCCTACCCTCGAGGACCTGCACACCTCGAGGACCCTGAGGCGAGCGAGGAAGATTGTGGCCGACCCCTCCCACCCTGGCCACTCCCTGTTCCAGCCACTCCCCTCCGGCAGAAGGCTGCAGTCCATCAGGACCAAAACCTCACGCCATAAGAACAGTTTCTTTCCATCTGCTACTGGCCTCTTCAACAAGGCCAAGGACTCCCACTGACATTCATTCATTATTTAACCCAGTATCTGATTGCACTTCACATCATGTTCACCACTCATGCTGCTCATTCTTATTCTTATTTTTATATTATTTTATATTTAAATTGTTTTATTCTTAGATTTTTTTGTTCTTAGGAATAGTTAAACTTCTGTACCTTTGATTCTGATTCTGATGGCAAAAAGTGACGTACAAAGAAATTATTCTGAAAGTGTCCCACTTACCTGTATTCACTCTATATAAAAAGAACATGTTCTGTGGTCTAATTTAAAATATAAGCAGTTTCCCTTTGTTCTCTACGAAATGGCCTAGTTAGTAGATTAAACATTTTCCCGTAAGATATTCAAGTTTAAAGTTCCAAGTAACCTGAGTGTGAAAAACATTTCAAATAGCCATCTAGGATAGGATACAAGTAGGCCTACTCTAATTTATAATCCCTAATGTTAAATTAGTATATCTCAGAGCGCCCCCTCCCAAAATATGGAATCTATGACTAAAGTGAGTAATATAATCATATATATACATCATAGATAATTGTGCGCGCTGACATTCCATGACATGCGAGTATGGGTAGTTGTCAAAGCAACATAATCTCAGAATGCTGCCAGTTGTTGGAAAACAGTGCACATTGGTCAGACTTTCCACAACTCCACCAAACCTGACTGGACATGTCAAACTCGAAAAACTCCATCCGACCAACACCAACTAACACCAACAAACACAGACTGAATGGCGCACACTGATCCGACAGTTGGCTTTGGTTGGAGCTGGTCAGCGTTTTTCTGGCAGCGGCTTTACGCCTGGGACACACTGCCTGCGATCGGCTGCGATGCGCCTGGAAGCGCCGCCTTCTTTCTTTCGGCGCCCATGTTGTGTGGGCGCCCCACACAACACACACGTGCAGAGAGAGAACCCCCAAGTCGATTTCTAAAATCAGCATCAAATTAATTCTCCCCCAGCAACAATTTTACAAGGACAACATAGATAAGGATCAGTGCTGGGATATAGCCAATGCCATGTTTATGTACCATGTCAGCGTAAAGGAAAGCTCAGAGTAGCAGAAAGGCTTGGTGACCGGCGCGGAGAAATGCGCGTCTGGTGTGAACAGCTTTTGCTCAGTTGTAGTCGATCGTGGCGCTGTGCGGTGCTTCGCAGCCAGTGTGTCCCAGGCGTTAGGCGACTGAGAACTAGCTTGCTACTATTCATTTGTTTTTATTGTTTTTACACATTTCCTTTTTAACAGCCAAGCAAGATAATGCACAGTCTACTCAAAACCATTCAGTAGGAAATGATTTATTAGTAATGCCCTCTACAACTTCAGATCTAAGAATTGTGTATAAAATGTATAAAGTTGCCTATAGGCTACAGATGAAAACTTGATGGAGACTTTACACTACTCTCTTTCCTCTCTTTTAGGAGGAGCGGTCACGTAGTGAACACAATCTGCTCAACATTCAGAAAACACACGAAAGGATGCAGACGGAAAATAAAAGTACGTACTTACCCATCTTGTGGCTTTTTCTGTTTTTGCTATGTTGCATATCGTATTTCGTATATATCGTATACTTGTACCAAGTTTTCCCATGGCCACGTGATGATTTCCTACAAGTTGTAAACTGAATCCAGTACTGCACTGTACTTCTCTCTTCCTTAAATGTTGTTTATATCCATATCTCTCAGCCTCTCCTTATTACCGGACAAAGCTAAGGGGCCTCTACACTACAGCAAAAGCGGATGCTGAGGCAGAGTGCAGGTGAGCACCAGACCCTATTGTATTAAAACTTAAAGGCAGGATATGTAATGTTGTTGAGGAGCATTAATTATCATATTTGCTGAAATGAACTTCACATCCTAATAGCAACCTATAAATCAGAAGAATCAGAATGGGATTTATTCGCCATGAAAGTTTGCACAGAAAAGGAATTTGCTTTGGCAGGAAGGTGCATACAATAAACATATAGGAACCAAACATTTAAATATGTGGACTATCTATACTAAGGGTACATAAACTAAAATGAAATAAAATGTAAGGAAGATCGCAAAATGCCGCCACGCAAACAAAACCTGTCCGAGGAGATGTCCATGATAAAGGACGTGTTAGAGCAACAACAAGCAAAGTACGAAGACTTACTACAAAGACAGCAATCAATCTTTCAATCATTTATTGAAACAGTTATGGCCTCTAGTAAAACCCCGAATCGACAATCTAGTTAGAGAAGTACAGGAACTGAAATCCTCACTACAGTTCTCACAGCATGAAGTTGACACACTGAAAACCAAACTAAAGGAAGTTAACTCAGAGGTAACCAACTTGAAGGCCACTATGGAAGAACAAGTGAAGGATCCCAAGTCTCAACAAATGCCGGATATGGAAAAAAAGATGGACGACCTAGAGAACCAGAGCAGAAGAAACAACGTCGTCATAGACGGCCTAGAGGACGACAACAAGGAAACATGGGCCGAAACAGAAGTTAAAGTACGCAACATTTTGACGAAAAATCTACAGCTAGACTCGAAATCAATCGAAATAGAAAGAGCGCATCGGATTGGTCCCTTCAGAAATGACTCCCCTCGCCCAAGCCAAGTCGTAGTCAAGCTGCTTCGATACAAGGACAAGCAATTGATCCTAAACAGAGCCCGATCCAACCTCAAGAATACGAACATCTACAAAAACGAGGATTTCTCGGAACAAGTATGCAAGCGACGGGCAGAGTTGTTGCCACAGATGAGGGCGGCCAGACAACGAGGAGAATATGCTGTGATCAGCTACGATCGACTGGTCATCCGGGAAAAACAAAATCCTGAGTCAAATTAAAGACGATGATCTTCCTGATAGTGTTGCTATATTTGTTGTACACTTGTTTTACTTATGACTTCTACTACTGATATAAAAAAACAAGGAATCCAAACTACAGGTACGTGTATAAACATTTTTGATAATGACGATTTAATTTTTGATCCTTTCTTCTTAAATAATGAACATGGTGAAAACTCACTATACAGATTACTGGGACCCTGATGTAAATCTCTAAAGAAACTCCATAGACAATTCGTGTCAATACTACACAGAAAAATCGTTTAACACTTTGTGTAATACGCTATCCCAGAATACATTTTCAATTCTGCATCTCAATATTAGCAGCCTTCCCCATAACCACAACCACTTCATACATTACCTGTCCACTCTCCACCATGAGTTTGAAATTATTGGTCTCACTGAGACATGGCTACAAGAGTCTACCTCACATTTGTATGATATACCTAAATACGTTTCTGTACATAGTTGTAGATCAACAAGAATGGGTGGGGGAGTGTCTATTTTAATACACGAAAGCATGCAAGTCATAGAACGTAAAGATCTTGTCGTACAAGCAGAAGACGGAACATTTGAATCAATCTTTATAGAAATCCCTGCATCTTCCTCAACAATGGAAAAAGCTTTTATAATAGGCTGTATATATCGACCCCCAAATTCGGATACAAAAACATTCATAAGTCACCTTACCCTAACCTTAGATGCTATCGATAAGGAAGGCAAAAACTGTTATTTGACCGGTGATTTCAATCTTGATCTTTTAAAAAATGAAAATCACCCATTAACTGCAGACTTCCTAAATATATTGTATTTGTGTAGTTATTACCCAACCATCACCAAACCGTCATGAATAACAAACACATCAGCAACATTGAGAGATAATATATTGACTAACTCCTTAACGAACCCATGCATATCGGGTCTCCTTGTTACAGATATATCGGATCACCTCCCAATATTCCACATTATAAAATATGCATGTAATAGAGGCCAGAAAATTGAATGTGAGAAATACAAGTGCAGAAGATTAAATAGGAAAAATATTGACAGATTTAAACATGTTTTGTCAGACGAAACATGGGAAGGTGTGTATGACAACACGAATGTGAACACTGTTTATTGTAATTTCATGCAAATTTTCAATTCACATTTTGATACATGTTTCCCACTCTCGACTACATCAGCAAAGCGAAACCTAGGCATAAACAAGCCTTGGTTCACAACAGGTCTGCGAAAATCCTCCAAAATGAAAAATAGACTATACAAGAAATATTTAAAGAATCCTACACCAATAACATTACATAGATACAAATCGTACAGAAATAGTTTTAACAGTCTAATTCGCAATTACAAAAGGAAATATTACCAAGACCAATTTACATCTGCATCCACAAACATACGAAAAACCTGGAAACTAATCAATGAAGTTCTTAACAGAAAAATAAATAAAACTAATGTTCTTCCGAATCAATTTATTGACGGGAAATTAGAGATATCTGATCCAAAAGCTATAGTTGACAAATTCAATGATTTTTTTGTGAACATTGGTCCATCTCTGGCAAAAGAAATAGATGAAACGGATAGATCCAATAGATGTCCTGCATCATACCTTCAAAACTCTTTCCCACCTATAAGCTCTTTTGAAGAACCCACCTCAATAGAAATTCAAGATCAAAAACGCAGCCCCTGGTCAAGACGAAATAAGCGCCTTTCTCTTAAGACAGATTGTTCCCGAAATTCTAGAGCCAATAACATGTTTTTAAGACTTCTCTGAGAAACGGAATAGTGCCAGCAGACCTAAAGATAGATAAAGTTATACCACTGTACAAAACTGGAGATCCCTGTGTCTTTACTAATTATCGTCCAATATAAATCTTACCGGCCTTCTCAAAAATCATGGAAAAGGTAGTTTATAAACGGATTGTGAATCACCTAGAAGTTAATAATATATTATACACACATCAATATGGATTTCGGAAGAAACACTCGACATACATGGCACTCTTACAACTTGTTGATAAAATCACCACATCTCTAGAAAATAACGAATATACTATAGGAAACCTTTCCAAAGCATTTGATACAGTAGATTACAATATACTTCACACAAAAATGTTGACACTTTAGTGACATCTATGAATAATGAATTGTATAAGGTAAATCAATGGTTCAAGGCAAATAAATTATCCCTCAATGTAAAAAAAACAAACTTCATTATCTTTGCAGGCAGAAACAAGAAATATGACAAAGAAAAAGCTAAGATCTATATTAATGACAAAGCTATCAATCAGGTAAGTCACACCCGCTTCTTAGGCATAATAATAGACGAGAAACCTTCTTGGAAAAAACAAATTGATTTTGTTTGTAAAAAAATATCCAAAAACATTGGCATCATAAGGAAAGTCAAAACCTTGCTATCACGAAATATATTCATGATTCTTTATTACAGTTTGATTTATCCTTATCTAACTTACTGCAATATAATATGGGCTAGCACGTACACAACATCCATCAAACCTCTTTACCTTCTACAAAAGCGCTTTGTATGAATTGCAGCAAATGCCTCATTCACAGCACACACAGCAGTTCTGTTCCATGATTTAAATGTTATGAATGTATTTGATATCAATACATTTCTAATTGCCTTATTTGTCCATAAGATTGTTGTAGTGAGGTCAGCAGACCACACAGAGCCAACATCTTGCCACACCTGAAAAGTGATTCAATCACACCAGACAAACCTAATCAGCCCTCGTGACACCCTCAGTATGCTGATTACCCACCAAACGCCAATGCAAAGGAACTATAGAATTGGGGGAGGACCTCCCCAATCTACCTAATCAGCCCTCCTGCTAGCTTGCAAGCTTCAAAGGGCTGATTCAGACAACACGTCTCCAGCAACCATTTTGCTATCCGTTTCAGCGGCGATTTGAACAAAGAACAGACCTTGATCAGAACTTTTGAGGAAAGTTCTTGAGACTTCACCTTTACCACAAGAGTACAAGGTGGAGAATTATGAGAGGGATATTTGTGTCATGTTTGTTACTTTGTTTTAATGTTGTGTTCACTGAAATCTTGATTCTAGTAACAACTCCTTCCTGAAAGATAACCACGTCATTCTTGGTATCTACACAAAGCTATCATAATAAAACAATCATTCAACTATATTTTGTAACTACCAAGATGTCCAGAACAATATTTGAACAATCGAATGAACCAGCCAGATATCAGATCACACCTTTGGTAGGTGTGAAGGAAGGAGGGGGAAGTTGAGAACCCAACTTCCCCCAATCCACATCTGACCCCAGACGGGTCCTCCCTCGAACTGTGAACTGTATAAAGCCCTAAGATGACCATCAATCTCTGACTCCAGCGAAACCAACCATGGCATGAACGCCATCAGGATCGGCGTTCCAAAGGATGTCGCCAAGCTTCTCCTGAGATTCAACTTCATAGTGAACGCGTCACTATCTGGACGTTTCAACAGAAGAACCAAAAACGCAATTCGAATTGCGACTTCACTGAGATCCCGCAGACTCAGTCACATGACCCAGCGCAGCCGCGCTTTGACCTCAGATTCTTCAAATGGACCTTTGGCGCAAACCGCCCTCAACCTCAGTGATCAACCCTGATCAAACGTAACTATGGCTAATGCTCTTTCCTCCTCGACATGGCATTGGCGTGAGCTCTGTTTATGATTTGTAAGGATGTAATCATTGACTGTACAATTTCTGTCTTTCTTTAAGTTAGACCATTTCATTCTGTTCATTGAAACCAATATCTCATATCAAACCCATAATCTAACTTGTTCATAAGATCTGAAATCTGTGAAATTAATTTATAATTCATATAGATGATTTATGTTAACATTTTTACTTATTTCATTTGTTCATCTTGGAAAATGTTGTTTAGTTTGATTAATGTATAATATTGACTATTAAGTTGTTGGGGTGGGGCTGCATGTTTTTTGAAATGTATTTTTTATCTTTATATTGTTTTAATCATTGTATAAATGCGAATAAACAAACAAACAAATAAACTAGCAGTACTAAGTGGAATTAGAATTAAATAAAATATACAATAAGATAAAATATAAGTTGCCGTAATTTACAATATAAAAATACAAATATTACAAAAAATACAAATGTACAAGATACCATTTTGTAATGCAGTGCAAAATGCAGTGTGTTTTAAGCAGGAAGTCATCAGAGTCAGTGTGGACCCTTGGCCTTGTTGAAGAGGCCAACAGCGGAAGGGAAGAAACTGTTTTTGTGGCGTGAGGTATTGGTCCTGATGGACCGCAGCCTTCTGCCGGAGGGGAGTGACCTGAAACAGGGAGTGTCCAGGGTGGGAGGAGTCGGCCACAATCTTCCTTGCTCGCCTCAGGGTCCTTGAGGTGTGCAGGTCCTCGAGGGTAGGCAGATTGCAGCCAGTCACCTTCTCAGCAGTGCGGATGATACGCTGCAGCCTGCTCTTGTCCTTGGCAGTGGCAGCAGCGTACCAGATGGTGATGGAGGAGGTGAGGATGGACTCAATGATGGCTGTGTAGAAGTGCACCATCATTGTCTTTGGCAGGTTGAATTTCTTCAGCTGCCGAAGGAAGTACATCTTCTGTTGTGCTTTCTTGGTGAGGGAGCCGATGTTCAGTTCCCACTTGAGGTCCTGGGAGAGGATAGTGCCCAGGAAGTGGAAGGACTCCACAGTGTTGACTGGGGAGTCGCACAGGGTGATGGGGGTGAGTGGGGCTGTGTTCTTCCTGAAGTCCACAACCATCTCCACTGTCTTAAGAGCATTGAGCTCTAAGTTGTTCTGGCTGCACCAGGTCACCAGGTTGGCCGCTTTCCACCAATAATCAGACTCGTCTCCACCAGAGATGAGTTAAAGATGTAAACACCGGAGACAGCTGGTCAGCGCAGTGCTTGAGGGTGGCTGGAGAGACAGAGTCCGGCCCAGCTGCTTTGCGGGTATTCTGCCTCTTGAAAATTCTGTTAACTTCACCCTCCTGAATGGAGAGAGTCGTCACTGTAGAGGGGGGGAGGAGGGAGGCCTCCTGGGTGGGAAGGGGTAGTTCAGGACTGTCCAATTGTCTTTCAAATCTGCAGTAGAACTCATTCAGGTCATTGGCCAGACGGGAGTCATTAGTGGAGT
Source organism: Thaleichthys pacificus (assembly GCA_023658055.1). Classification (NCBI taxonomy): domain Eukaryota; kingdom Metazoa; phylum Chordata; class Actinopteri; order Osmeriformes; family Osmeridae; genus Thaleichthys; species Thaleichthys pacificus. The sequence continues at coordinate 15,245,268 of CM042862.1, forward strand.
GGGGGGCTCTGGGCTTGAAGTTGGTAATCTGCCTGAGCCCTCCAGACAGAAGCAGAGTCGTTTGCAGAGAATTGGTGTTTAGTCTCTCCGAGTACAGTCGTTTAGCCTCCATCACCGCCTTGCTAAACCTTGCTAAATCTAAAGGCTTGGCAGTAAAATGAAATCCATCCTGTATCTGTGGGCGTCGCAGGACTGTAATAAACACAAGCAATCATCAAGGTGTTTATGTGCACGTTTATGTGTTTTGGAGGAGTGGCTTTTAAGGAAGGGGGCGGGATATTTTAGTTTGAATCCTTTTGAACTTGAGCCAAAATTGTTAGGTTCGCAAAACGTACCTATCCTGCCTTTAATCTTAAAGTCCTCTTGCATGGACTGAAAAACATAATTATGATATTTTTTCTTACAGTATTCTACGCCATGCTCTTGAAAAAATTGCAGAAATCAAATCATTGTTGGAGGAGAGAAGAATAGGTAAGTAAGTTTACATTTTATGTAGATTAAAGATCCTGTAAAGTGGAATTGAAAAAAAGTTTTAAGTTCACCACACCACAAAAGAATGTGTTATTAACTACCCATCCAAATTCGAATGAAAAAAAAAACACAGACAAGTATGTTAAATTAAGCTTTGAAATCGTGAGAAAATCAGCACTCTTCTCTGCTTGAGACTGGGGGGGCGTGTCACCTGAAGGAGCTGAAGCTCCACCCCTCGCTACCTAAGACCCAGATAATGGACGCTACGTCAAGCCGAACAAAACAGTATAGAATTAGAATGTATTTGTTCAATGAGTGAAACATACAGATGCATATAACTGAAATGTTCCCCTGAGCTGTAACACAGGAGTAAAAATGGACACCAGAGACAGCAGACAGTGTGCTCTCCAACTACTTCTAGCACATTAGCTACCATTTCACCAAAATACTATCATTCTACACCGAGTAGCCTAATATCAAGTTAGCGGTTTGCACTAACTCATAGCAGAGATACCTCTGGAAAAGTTATCTAGTATAATTATAACAAGCACACAGAACTGAGTGATGAACTGCTGGCGGCGGTGGATGGTCCAGGTGCGACCGGAGGAGGAACGGCCGGGAGGGCGATGCTCGGTACGGCTCCGCGCTGCAAGAGAAGCCGTGTGTCCCTGAACCCCGTCTGTCTCTGGTCCATGTTAAAACTATCCGCCGTGAAATGGTCACTGCAGAGGTGGCTGTTGAAGTTTATCCGAAGCTCTCCATCAGCATGGCTCTTCACAAAATCAATCCACCTATTTTTCCTTTCCTCATCAATAGGGAAATTAAATAGCGTTGCAGCACAGCTGAAGTTATTGCAACCAGGGAAGATGCAGTTGCGGATGGAGGGAGACATCCTGAAGCTAGCTAGATAGCTGATGTAGGCTACAATAACAGTAGCTACAGCAGGAGGAACCATTCAGTGATCTGACGTAGATGGGTCAAAATGACGTAGATCGGTAATTTTTTGGCTCTGCCCATTAAAACCTGATCTGAAAACGGAAGAGAAACTGTTCTACGGTCTAACTCCACATTTCAGTGCGACAAAGTTTTTGCGCTTTGCACATGCTTTTAGGAACTCATTTCACACATATATAATGTACTGAGAAGCAAATCATGGAATTTGCTTTACAGGATATTTAAAGAAGAAGGGTAAAGGCTAGGTATTTAAAGAACAGTATTAATGTAGAATTTGATGTACCTCTTTTTTCCTCTTTCTCCTTTCTCACACACACACATCTCCAGCTGCTAAAATGGCAGGTGTGTACAGTGATCATGACCCTCCAAGGAAGACAATGAGAAGAGGGGTGCTCATGACCCTACTCCAACAGTCGGCCATGACGCTCCCTCTGTGGATTGGCAAGCCAGGAGACAGGTAGCTTAAACCTTCTACGGCTCTACACGTTTTTTTCTTGTTTAGTGTGTCCTTGGTCAGATTAAAGGGTTCATTAAAAAAAATGCTGGAAAATGTAAAAACTCAAACGGCTCTAATGACAGTAGTATGATAGCCAGTGGTCACAGTGTCAAATAGTAGACCTTAAGAGGATCCACACTGCCATAAAATATCCATCAATATGGAAATCTGATATTATTTTTAACTAATTTGGGAAATCTGTGGCCTCTCCATCTTCCATCTCTGGCAAACTAACATTATCTTCATCTCTTCCATTTTTATTCACACTTTCTTCCTTATCTCACGTTCTTTCCCTATCTCACTATACCACGTTTGCCGTTCTTCTCCTTTACCCTTTTTCCTCCCTCCCAGCCCCCCTCCCCTGTGCGGGGCCATCCCAGCCAGCAGTGACTACGTGGCCAAGCAGGGAGACAAGGTGGCAGCGCGGGTCAAGGCCGTTGACGGAGATGAACAGTGGATCCTGGCTGAAGTGGTCAGCTACAGTCACTCCACCAACAAGTAATTCTCAGCCAATTAGCTGCACATTTTAATCACCAACCACAAGTTATATACATCTCAAGGACAGGAAGTAACTGACAATGGCCGGGTTTCCCAGATTCGTTAAGAAGCTCTTAACGCCAAGAGCTTCTTAGGAGCGTTCTAAGAGCATTCTAGAGCGTTCTTAGAACGCTCCTAAGAAGCTCTTAGCGTTAAGAGCTTCTTAACGAATCTGGGAAACCCGGCCAATGTTACTTTACCTGCTACTTAATAGCTTCTGTTTCAGCAAAAGACATCAGAATCAGCCAAAACTAGAATAAAAGGTACAATCTGAGTATCGTTATTGTATGTGTTGTAATTTGTATTCTGCCATCTCTTCAAGGTATGAAGTTGATGATATTGATGAAGAGGGGAAAGAGTGAGTGTCCTTTCTATTAGATGTGCAGTATGTCTTTTCCCCACTCCTTTCCATTATAAACAATGACTCTTTTCAATACACCTTTTCCCCTGTTTTCTCCTCCTTCCTCTCTCTTTTTCCATTGCAACTTGTTTGATGTTTGTCTGTTTTGTCTACTTCCTTTTGTTCTCCTATTATTTCTCCTTTTCCACACTCCATCTCTTTTTCCTCTTTTTGGTTGATCCCCCTTTCACCTTTTGTGTGTGTTTTCACTGACCCAGGAGGCACACTTTGAGTAGGCGGCGCATCATTCCGTTGCCCCAGTGGAAGGCAAACCCAGAGACGGATCCCGAAGCCCTGTTCAGCAAAGACCAGCTGGTGCTTGCCCTCTATCCTCAGACCACCTGCTTCTACCGAGCACTCATCCACACACCCCCGCACAGGGTAAGTCACAGTAGGGGAGGGAGGGGGACAACAACATATATTTAGTCTCTAATAGGACTGTCAAATTAAATCTTTGCCCAAAAAATTTTGGTGTGTTAGGAGACAAGATGATGACGTAATGATGGTTTGTTTTTGTTAGCTTATCCGATTCAACCCATTAGATGCAGTACGGCTGCGTTGTTAATTTGAAAAATGGGTCAAAAAGAGAGTGAGGACTTGGGAGTCAGAGAGGATCTTTTGACAAAATGGCAAACTAACATTCTCCAGAAAAGTCTTGACTTTGTGTGTTCTCAAGTTTGACGTTATGAAGTGATATATCAGTGGTTTCTTACACAACTCACAAATGACGTTGGTTTTGTCAACAATCTAGCCTTGGATAGGCCTACTCCAGAAACCAAGTGCCACAGCACTTTTAAAGAGGTCATTGATTGCAAAACCGATTTTACCTTGTAATAGTTGAATAACGACAGTTCGGTGGGTAAAATGGGCATACAGTGAACCTCAAAGTCCATTGACACTTCTTTCCTATCTAAATCTCACAACTTGAAACTGCAGCTGTAAAACGATCGGTTTTGAAAAAGCTGTATTTGTGACGTCACAAATATAGCATTACCTTTGTCATGCCCCAACATTTACATACAGACCAGCCCTCTGGTGTTATGGCCCAGGATCTCAGACACTAGTTTAGCTGCGCGCTGCTCTGTGTACCTCCACGCGAACAACAAAGGAGAAAGTTTGAAAGTTTTAAAGTATATTGAAAATGGACCATCGTAAATGCAGTGTTACAGGCTGTACTGGGAATGCTGACACTTTTTATAATCTTCCCAAGGAACCAGGCACTCGACGGGCATGGCTGATGTTTTTCTATGAGAAGATCCCTGTGAAGTTCGACACTCATTTATTCATTTGCTCGAACCATTTCACCAAAGACAGTTTTGAATGAAAACCTTGGTCAATTTAAGGATTTGCTAAGCCGCTGTTGCTGAAAAGAGGTTCTGTTCCAACCGTATGCTCATCACAAACGCAAGCTGTAAGTATGATTTTGTCGCTAACAGTTAGCCTATTAGCAATGCTAACGTCTACTGTATCTAGCATAGGTAGAATGCTAAATAAGTTTCAAAACACATAAACATACCTTACTTAGCAAATGACTCTAGCTAGACTAGCTGTAGTCGGCATTAGAAGGGAAGCTTCTGGAAAAATAGCCAGAAAACGAATAGCAGTCTAGCCTATTGCTAACGCCTGTCTAGATTATCTATTTGAAAGAACTGGAGAAAGGCAGGTGCTAGATAAAGGATACTTTAGCATTGCTAATAACTGTTACCGACAAAATCATACTACAGCTTGCAGTTGTGATGAACATAAGGTCGGAACGCACCTCTTTTCAGCAACAGCTTCATAGCAAATCCCGATTTACATTGTCCCAGGTTTTCAAAACCGTCCTTGGTGAAATGGTTAGAGCAAATGTGTAATTGAGGGTCGAACTGCACAGGGATCTTCTACGCTACGGTATAGACAAACATCAGCCATGCCTGGCATCGAGTCAATGTTAGCTAGACTCTAGCTCATCTGCTTTTTATTAATGCTGATTTGCAAGGAATGCAAGAACAGCTAGATAGCTAAAACACCTAGACTGTAGGCATGTAAACTAGTTTAGCTTGCTAACGCAAGAGCATAGGTAGAATGTGTGATGATTTAGAATCGGAATCAGAATGGGTTTTATTCGCCATGAAAGTTTGCACAGACAAGGAATTTGCTTTGGCAGGAAGGTGCAAACATTAAACATATTGGAGTCTAAAATTTAAATATGAGGACTAACTATACTAAGGGTACATAACTAGCAATACTAAGTGGAATTAGAATTAAATTAAACAATACAATAAAATATAAAATAAAATATAAGTTGCAGTAATTTACAATATAAAAATACAAATATTACAAAAAATACAAATGGTACAAGATTGTGTAGTGCAGTGCAAAAAGCAGTGTGTTTTAAGGACATTAAGTCACGAAGTCAGTGTGAACCCTTGGCCTTGTTGAAGAGGCCAACAGCGGAAGGGAAGAAACTTCCGATATAGTTTGGTTGCTAAACTGTAACATAACCCACCTAAGTCGATCCCGTTTGCTGAAGTGGAAACAACTAACGTTATCATTTCAAATGATATGTAGTCAATCTGTTGAAAACAGTGTTGTGTAGACACAATAGATTTATTTGCACGCTTTTATTTCAAGTCTCCACGATGTTTCAGTGTGTGCTGTTGGCCGTGTTGCGTTTTTGCTCTGCAGCTTCACTCGTTGAAAACCAACCAATCAGCGCGCAGCTCATCTATATATTCATGAGCATACCATAAAAGTAGAAAACCTAGCGTTTTTTCCCGGGACAATTTCACAGGAAAGCACCAGGGGGCATAGAACAGCACCCGGGCCATTTTCAGCCCAACCAATGTTACATACCCTATTCGGAGACCTTAAGGAACAGTGTGAAAAAAAAAAAATACAGTCAATGACCCCTTTAAATGTTTTGGTCTTTTGTATAGCTGTGGTTGCTTACACAACGTAAGCAACCACAGCTATAACACTACATAACATCAAACTTGAGAACACACATGCAGTGTTCTCATCCCGAATGTCAGTTTCGGAATTATAGTTTGCTATTTTGTCTAAACGTATTACGCTGTCTGTTGAAGCGTGCTTTCTGATATTACTGATGCACTTCCAGTTATATGAACTTTTCTCAATTTCCTTGTGTGCACATTTAACCCTTGTGTTGTCTTCAGGTCATTCTGACCCATCAGACGTTGTGACCCACCGTCGTATTGCGACAACTTTACCGCATACAAAAACAAAGTGAAGCATTTTCTTTTAACCGTTGGGCTGTCTCAGACCCCCCACATTGCGAAGGTTTTTTTTTTTGTATTGGGTAAAATTGGCTAAACACAACGATGGTTCGTTATGAACCTTTGGGTCATGTGACCCGAAGGCAGCACAAGGGTTAAGACATTATATTTGATCTATGAATGATTGTTATGCACTTTAAACAAAGTTTTCAATGAAAAATGCAATGTTTGATTTGGTTTATATTTGCTCATTGTGCTCGCTTGTGGGCACAATGAGCAATGATCCTGTAGTTGTGTTTCAATCAGGGTGGATGTCGTAAACACGCACACACGTAAACACGCACGCACACACGCGTGCCAGGTCTATGCAAGAGAGCCAATGAAGAAGAGCCGTGGGAAAAATGCATGCCTTTGTTTTAACCAATGACTGTCAAGAGCGGTTCTGTTTAAATAGGTAGCTAGCACAACATGCTAGCAGACAAACTTGTAGCACAATGGCGTGTGATGTTTTTGTCTCCTTGTGGGCCGGCCGCAAGCAATAAAGCTTTCTTAAACTTGTTCACCGACTGACTGTGCAATTCTTGATAGATTAATATTCCTGACAATAATACTATTATTTATGTAAGAAATTTGAATTTAGTTTGTCAGCCATTTCGACAGCCCTAGTCTCTAATGTAAAAACATAGGCATGATGACATACAGCTTCAGTTTGTGTTTCTGCCTCAACTTTGAATGTATTTTAAAAATTAAGCAGTGATTGTTCTCATCCTAACCTCTTAACAACGTCTTGTTGTTCCAGCCCCAGGACGACTACTCTGTCTTGTTTGAGGACACGTCCTATGCAGACGGATACTCCCCTCCCCTGAATGTGGCCCAGCGCTATGTGGTGGCCTGCAAAGAGAACAAGAAGAAGTAATCGATGGAAAACAAGGGAAATGGAGGGGAAACCTAGCTCTAATGCAAGGGACTTTGATGAGGCATATGAAAACATTTTTTCTGAGTGATTACTCTTTCCATCCAAATAACACTAGATTAAATTGTCATATTAAGTGAGGAAAAGTCAGGCTTTGTGGGGTCTTCCACACATTAATTCAGCCATTTTGTCAGAGGTTTTGGAAAGCGTTATATTTAATATGTACAGACTTTCAGGGACATTAAAGGAAACAATGGAGGATGCTGTGACAAAGTATAAAAAATCATAAAATAAAAGTTTTCATTTCTCATGAGTTGCTTACGTTAAGTTGAACTGATACATCTGCTGTTCTTGAATGTTTTGAGCATGGGTAGATTGATAATGACATTTGTCTTTCAACTTTATTTGAATACAGACCGTTGGACAGCAAAGCATACTGATCATCTTAATAGCTGTAATGCCCACAAAGGTGCACACCTTATCTGACACAGTATTGAAACAGATTTCAAAATATGCTAAATGCAGTGGTGGGCCGTCAGGGCCAGCAAGGCCTTCTCTGCTGTCCTAAACATACTCAGTGTTACGCACTACCCCCGTTAGGGAGGGGAGGCTACTCGTCGCTGCTCAAGGACCCCCAGCGATCATAAAAAGAGGCGCAGAGTCGTGGGTGCGAGCAAGGACACAGAGTTTTACAGTTTACCCAAGGGGCATTTATTTTGCCGCGGTAATAGTAGAGAGAAGGGGCAGGACGGGATTAAAGCAAAAAAGGTAAAATACAGCAAATCCCACCCTCTAACCTGTCCTAACTACCTAACATAATACTCACTAACTGGCGCTCGAACACAACGCCCTAACCAAAATACAGGGGGTGGTCCGCCCAGATCTAACCTAATGTGTTTAGACAAGGAAGTTACCCTACGGGTGATGTAAGCCCAGGGCGTCTTGCCTAACACTCAAGGTGCTTCCCCTCCTCCCAAGACCAAACACAGAGAGAGAGACATCAAAAAGCCCCCGGACGAAACAGTGGCACAGATATACAGCTGAAGGGATGATGGGATTGGATGATGGAAACAGGAACCAGCTGTGACATGATAACGGGAGGTAGGAGTTATTGATGAGTGGTGATGAGGGTGATTGGCGCCACCTGTACAGAAAAGACACACAGAGCCAAAACAAACACGACAGGACCGGGGGACGTAACACTCCAAAAGTTCTTTTAATTTTTTTTCTCGTAAATATGTAAATAGAATTCTTCATAATTTTCTGACATCTTA